>JAPYYQ010002925.1:0-14912 GCA_030522585.1 Anagyrus pseudococci | reverse complement strand
GATTTTTATAGTTGATAATACTTCTAATTTAAAAAAATTATCTTTTTACATGCAAAATGGATCACATCAAACTTGCCGTTAATATACCTTTTTTTAAAGTTTATTTTCTTTGTTATTTAAGATTGGTCCTTATTTTTATACTAAAACAAATAGTGTACCGAAAGCATACCGATGTAATCCGACTTTATCGTCATCAATGTTTTTATTGTTTCAAAAAATAAAGGCTAATTCGAAAATCCAGCTTTATATGCATATTCTTACAGTTGCAACGAGTTATTCAAGACCAAACACGCTTTTCAAAATTCAAAAATGGGGTCTTAAAATTAGTAATGCGAAATAATTTTATTAAAAAACTCGTGACAACTGTAAAAATGTGTATATGAAGCCGGATTTTGGAATTAGGCCTTTATGTCTTTTTAAACAATGAAAATATAGATGCCGATAAGGTAGATTTCTTTTAAAGCTCTTTAATATTCTAATGATCATGATTTAGAAAATTATATTATAAAATAAGCAGTTTAGTATTTTAATTTTCTGTAAAGAAAACCTATTTTAAAACATAAACTTAGAACACATAATTTTATTTTACAAGAATTATAATTCGCAAGAAACAGTACATTTTTCTTATATAATAATATCTTATAAATCTTAACTAAATATAAATTATTTATAATTTATTACAGATCAAAACTATACTGATGATAATTTGAATATTAAGAAGAGTTTTGAAGAGGTCGATAACTTTGATATTTTTGGTAATCAAGACAATTTTCTGGATGATCACAATTATTCTGCGATAAGTAAAAATTTTGAACGGATTCATGAAGAAAATGATCCAATTACAAAAAATGGTAAGATTTATCACACCATTAAACAAGATTTTTATAAAATGGGAATAGTTCGTTGTAGATGTATAGCTTTAAACTTTTATTGCTTTTAACTGCCTCCGTGCTATCACCCCAGTCTCGAACTGACCTGCTGAAAAAAATCAGATGATCATCTGAAAATCATGCCAAATCGTTACTTGAAAATCGTCAGATAATCAAATGATAATCATCTAAAAGTCACGTGTAAAAAATAAAACTACGTATACCATTTTAAAATTATTTAATAATCAAGTGATCATCATCTATAGATCATGTGTAAAAAATAATTCCATGCGTGTAACCGTTATGTGTTGATCAGTAATTTTTACTAGGAATATATTTATCCTTATACATTATTAATATATTTAAATAAGCAAATATAAATCCTTTTATCAGTTTCATAACTTTTAATGTTAAAAAAAGAACATAGATTCCTGCATGATTTTTTCCATATATAATTCGTATATCAACAAATACAATCAAATAGTGCTATTAATTTGTTAAAATTCTCAATATTTAAATAATTATTTTGAATAAAATAGCAATAGATAATCAAATTGCAATATAACAAAACAGTGATATTTTTTTTCTTCAAAGTGGTTAATTTCTAGATACCTTCCAGAGGTTAGGTATGGGTCCTAATGGATTAAACATGATTTTCAGATGATTGTCACTTGATTATCAGATTATTTTCAAGTGACGATTTGGTATGATTATCAGATGAAAATCACCTGATCTTTTTCAGCTGGTTGTTCCGGAGCAGTTTTTGCATGCAATAACTTACTTATAATTTATTGCAGACCAAAATTATACTAATGAGAATTTGAATATTGAGGAGAATTTTAAAGAGGTTGAAGACATTAAAAAAATTTGCATTAATCAAGATAATATTGTGGATAATCAAAACGTTTATAAGATAAGTGATCTCAATGGCCATGAAAATAATAATCAGAAGGACAATTTTGTGGATGATCACAATGATTCTGAGAGAAGTGATCTTAATGAAAGTCTTGAACAGATTGAAGAAGAAAATGATCCAATCACAACCAGAGGTAAGATTTATCATACCATTAAAAAAGATTTTTATAGAGTAGGGGCAGTTTATTGTGGAGACGTAACTTTAAACTAGCTTTAAACTGTGTATCCGGGAGTGTATAACAGGAGCCCGTTGCACTTATTAAAAAATCGGCCTGTCGATGCAACCTAGTATGCCTTGAGCTTTAACAATAGGTGTGTAACGAAACAACTGCCAGGTGTTATTGCACATCTCTCCCGTGGCTCGCCAAAGTCTAATAAACGTTCTTTACAATTCGAAAAGTTTACGAATAATTAACATTGACTTTCAGCGAAGCAAAACATACAGTTTATTCAATAAAAAACGGGGTACGCGGGTTGTGTTAGTATAACGTCACTTGTTCAACATGCTCACACTTACATTCGTCATTTTGTTCACATCGTCGCCTCAGCACGATGACTGAGATGCTCTTGATAAGGAATCTCTGATGCTAAGCCTGACCAGTACCTCTGACTTCTTTAGAAGTCAGAGCTACTGTCAGAGTCACCAGGGCTGATTTAGAGATTAGCCCTGGTCAGTCTTCAGCTTAGTGACTGTCGGCTAGGCGCTTGGTTGACCGATTTGATTAATAACTATTCTGCATAACTTGATGTAATAAGGTCTCTTTGCTTATTTTCTTTAGTATTACCAGCCTGCAACTATCACGTGCATATTATCTGAAAAACTTATTCGTTATCTAGTTTCTCTGAAAATCAATGTATCTATTCACATGACATACTACAGATTTAAACATCAACTCCTTTGACACATACATTAATTTATATACACCAGTTTACAGTCACACACACACACGCGCGCGCGCGCGCGCTCATTTACCTGTTTTCTCAATGGAGGATCCTCAACTGAGGAGCAGGCTTAAACAAATAAAAATAAAATGTCCTATATGTGAACTTACGTTAGTTATTACTACATAATTTTATTTTCTTAGGATTTCTTGATAACGGACAAAAAGAAGAAAAAGAGAGTATCATGAATGATAATTGTAGTAATCCAGAAGAACCAAAAGCCTTAGATCTTACATAACTTGATTCAGAAAGTGATACTGATAATGAACAGTGTGAAACATGTAAGTATTTTTCAATAACATTAACTATTCACATTTTAACAATTTTATTTATTTATGAATATTGCAGCTCATATTAATAAATCAGATTTTAAAAGTAAATTAGTTGCAGCAATGATTAATAGTAATCACAAAAATGATATTAAAAAATTCATAGATGATGAAAATTATAAATTAAGTACATTAATACAAATAGAATTCATATGCCACATATACAGAATTAATGTAACTGAATATGAAAAATATATGTTAAATAGAGTCAAAAGAGTTTTGTTACATGAAAGAGAAGATATTCTTGAAGAATTAGCTTTACAGAATAGCCAGTCAGAAAAACTGTCACTTAATAAAAAAGAAAGCAGCTACATGTATGCCACTCAAGAAAAATCAAAATATGGTTCGTAAAAATTTTTATATAAATGTTTAATGTTCCATATTGTTTTAAGTATTTCAAAACGTATTTTTTAAATTCATAATCTGTACGGGAAGTCATGCAATGCGCTAGTAATATTGTATTTTTGTAAGCCACTAAGTTACAGCAATAATAACAATACTATCAATGTTATTATTGTTCAAAATCAGAACAATACTCAGTAGTTTAGATTGTCATACTAACCTGCAAGTTGACGTGCTAGCTCTAATGCTGTCGAGAAAAGTCCAAAAAAATAAAACAAAAATTCACCCAGGGCACTTTATTTCATACTCATAAAATTTTTTATTCTATTTTATAATTAAACAATTTTCATCACAATCTTGTTTTTAAAGTTACTAAAAATCAAAATTGGAAATGCTTTTTTTACAAGAACTGACATTAAATTAATTTCATTATTCTTCAGAGAAACTGCTATTTCTACATTATTTATTTTTAGATTCTGCTAATGAAATTGGGAATGACAATTTTGAAGAGCCAGAACAACTAAGAGACAATAGTTTAGGCGAACCAGATGACCTACAAAATTCGTTCACAATAATGGGTACATACATTTAAAATTCGATTGATTTGTTATTTCTCATTTGTTTATGTAACTAATTAGGTATGTAATTTACATTTCAAAGACAATATTTCAGTAATTTTATTTTATTTTTGTAGATTCTTCTTCGTATAGTGATATTAACTTAAGTAAAAGCCGAAGTCTAACATTTCTCAATGATTCAGAAGAAAATTCAGAAGAAACAGTTTATCTTGAGACAAGTATGTATTTTCAGTGATGACAAAAAATTAATAATTCTAATAGTTATAATAATAATAATAATAACAACAATAATTTTAGGTATCGAAAATGTAAGCCTTCCTAAATTAGATGAATCCAAAATTATTACACGCAGAAGTAGAAAACGATTCCATAATCAAGACAAATCAGCGGATGTAGAAATTAAAAGTGCGATTTCTTACTACAAATATATATACATGTTTATTTAATTACAAAACTATTTACATATTTTTGATTATCAATTTTTTCTTTTAGAAAACAAACTCAACCCCGTTGTTTCTGAATACATAGATGAGAGAAAACAAGATGAAGAATCCGTAGATGAATCCGAATATGAACCATTAAGTTCAGAGGCTGATTCTGATTCTGAATTATCCGAATTTGATGACACTTCCGATCTTGAACAAAACAAAAAAGTAGTATCAAGAAAAAGATAAATAAGTCTAATGTGGAAAAATTAAAAAACTTAAAAATTAAATATGTGAAAGAGAAAGACATTGATTCTAAAACAACTTATCAACGTTTTCATCAGAAGCAAAAAGTAACTAAGGGTTTACAGAAAAATATTCAAAATATTAAAAAAAAATCCTCTCCAGTTGCACATATTAAGAAAAAACCTGCTTCTATTCTAACAAAAAAAGGAACATCTAAAGACAAAGCCACAAAAGCATATTTAACTGATGACATATTACAAAATATCAGAGATATCGTTGCAGAAGCAAAAGCTAGAGAAGAATCTAAACTTCCTGAAAATGACACTAGAGAAATGCATCTTCCATCGTCTACCGAAGGAGGAAAACATTACTATAAAAAAGCTTTTTGCTTGTTCTGTTGTAAAATTGTAATGAGATTACATCATCATATATTAGGAACCCACAGAAAATTGGAAATTTCTAAAGAATTTGTTAAGTTAGATGATCCACAACTTAAAGCTTATAGGAGACTTAGCTTCCAGATAATTAGAAATGCTGAAAATGAAATTTTCACAAAAAGTCCTGATTATAATCCCGAGGGTGAAATATTAGCAGTGCGAAGAAACAGAATCAAAAAAACTTTAATGATAAACAAAATCGAGGAACAAAAAAATGCAGAAAATAATAGCGTAGAAAATAATACAACTGAACTAGAGGAGGATGTTAGAGTAATGAAAAAAGATGATATTACAGAAAAAAATAACTTTGAGAAAGCAAATAAAGATGATATTAGGAATAAAAAGAAAAACGAAATTCCAAGATTAATTTGTCCGGTGTGTAGAGGTTTATTTTTTTCCAAAAACTTTGCCAATCACGTAAATAAAGAACATCCCACAAACAATTACGGAAGACGGAATGTTATGAAAATTGCTATTGATGAAACAATCCCATGTCATTATCGAGCTTTACCAGAAACAAAACAAAAAATTTATTCTGTAATATTAACGGACGAAATTGGCATGACTATAAGAGGTGATTTATTATGCGCTTTGTTTGCTAATAAATATCTAGAAAAATATGACAACGTTGATCAACATTACTATATAAGAGGACATTTGCGACTTCTTGCTAAATTGTTGATTGCAATGCAATCCATAAATAACGAGATAAAAGACTTAGCTTCTGCATTTGACCCATTTCTTTGGTCAATAATGCTTAAAGGTATTTACCTTGTGAGTGAATATAATGAGGAAACGAAACGTTTTGCGATCATATACAATGCCGAAACGTTGCCTCTTTTAAAAAGGAAATGCGTGAAAATTTTATTGAATGAATATACAAAACAAAAACAAGTAACAAAAAAACAAAATCTAAAGGATTTTGTAGAAGTTTTTGAAGATGAAGTGGAAACCCACGTCAATGCCGAAGCTTTGCTTTCGAGAAAAGAAGCAAATCGACACAAACCTTCTGAGGACGTATTAAGTAATGAAGATATTTCACACTTTTATAAATTTTTGATTCTTGAACGGTCAAAAAGTGTTGAAATTATTAAATCAAATGAAAACTTAACATTTGATATGTACAAGAGGTTAATTGAATTAACGGCTACTGCTATTAAAGTATTATGTAGGCGAAGAGCAGGTGAAATTTCCAGAACCTTCGTAAAAGACTATGAAAACTGCAGAGAAATTAATAAAAACAGTGATTTTTATCGAACGTTGACCGAAGAAAAAAAGGAGCAATAGGAAAAATACAGAAGACTAGATATACAAGGAAAACGAGCTGACGGTAAAGGGAGTTTATTTCTTAGTCATGAAGACATTGAAGCTATCGAGTTGATTCTCAAAAATCGTTCAGTATTTAACATCTCAGAAAACAATGTATTTTTATTTGCATTGCCAAGTGGAAGAGACAAAATATTTCAGCATTTAAATTTATGTGTCACAATCACAAAGCTTGCGTCAGAATGCAATCAAAATTACAAAAAAATAAATGTTGACAAAATGAAAGGAACTTACTTGAGAAAGCATTTAGCTACTTTCATAGGCTCCCAAGAAACAGCTCAAAATTTGCAGCTTCTTTATCAACATTTAGGACATTCAGAAAAAGTGAATAAAACTTACTATCGGCAAACTATTGCCGCGGAAGATGTAACGGTTACTGAAATGCTCGAAAAAGCAAAATGTCTCATAGACGATAGTCAAAAAACTAATGCTGATACTCCAAAAACAACTATTAAAAAGCCCAATGTGGAACAACTTGAAAAAACCAAATCATCTACTAGTTATAATGACAAAACAAAACACATAAAAGCAAAGTGTTTAATTGACAATAGTCAAATGACTAAGGCTGTCACTCAAAGAGAAACTTTTAAAAAGCCCTTTGTTAAGAAAGTTGAAAGAGCTGAAGCATCTACAAGTAATGACAGAACAAAATACAAAAACCAATCAAATAAGAATGAAAAATCATCAAAATTTAAAGGTTAGTGATAAAACTTACATATAAATTCTAATTTCTTATTTAAAAAATATCTATTATTTTATTTTTAAAATATATACCTGCATGTACGTTTGTATGTCTTAATGTGTACGGTTTTGTTCTCAATATGCGATCCTGAAAAGTAGATAAAACTACGTTCTTTAAAGGGCTGCAGCCCATTGTCTCTTTTCTTTTACCGTGGATGCCTTTGAATATTGATAATTGCCTTCTATTCTGTGAATGAAAAAGCGAAACTATTTAGATTTTTATGAATCTTTGAGAAGTCATTCTGCTAAAGCAATTAACAGAGAATTTTCTATTAGGATTTTCGCTTTGCTTATTTTGACTAATTCTTATCAAATTTAAATAACTATACAAACTTCTACTTCCTAATACAAATTTAACAATTTAATTTTCAGGACATCGGAGAAGTTGGAGTGCAGAGGAGAGTAAGGCTTTTAGAGAAGCATTTAGTGATTGCTTACAGACTTACACATATCCTACACAAGGAGAAATGAGACGTGCACGTGAAGAGTACCTACAATTAAGCGAAAGAACTAATGCGCAACTAACATCAAGGTTTCAAAGCATATACAGAAAGTAGAACTCTTATTAAAAATACTAAAGTTTAGATCTATGATCAAAAGTATTAGCATTCTTATCAGACAAAGTTAAGAAGTACTACTTTTTATTAAGATATTAGAAATATCTTAACTGAACAAATTCAAGAATGAATAGTTTTTAAAAAAAGCTTAATGATTAGAACCAAATAATTTTCGAGATTTATAAATCATGAAAAAAAATTATAATAAGATTTATAGATAACTATCAATGTTCCTTTTGTATGTCCAAAGAATCGTTATGTTAAAAAAACAGATTAATAATTTGTTGAAGTTGAATATATAATAAGTTGAATACATAATAATACATAATAAGTGTAGAATTGCTTCAAAAATACGTCAAGTGATCAAAGCAATAAATAATGATACGTATTTTGTAAACAATTGTGAGATTATAATTGATAACTAAGAAAATATAGATTGATTGCAATATTTATACGATTAGTTCAAAGATACTTACCAAAAAACTAAAAACAGATAACTTCTAGACAAATATTGCAAGTTGAGTGTGATACTATGAATAATCGTTTAAATTATCAAAACACTTTATTAAAACATTAATCGTAAGAAAGAAGTTAATCTTGAATTAAAAAATGTTAATAAAACTTTTTTTGAATAAAAGTTATGTATTTTCCATAAAATAAATGTGTTCTTAAAAAATAATCAACTGCGTACATAATTTCCACTTTCCAGCACGAACCAGAAATCGATAACTTCTAATGATAAAATCCTATTATGCATTTGGTGTATGATTGCATTTCAGGCTTTACGCTTTATTTTATTTAACAAACACTGTCGCATATAGTCCCTTATTATTCGTTGATCAGAGAGCATAAAAAAAGGGACTCAAACAGTAGTAAATGTAAAAACATTCGAGGAACGATAGTAGTAAAACAGTTTAGTATATCAAATAGTACATCCTTCCAATTTTAGTCCAACCGGACAAAGTTAATTGACAGTTACTAACAAAACGTTAGCTGAAAAGCCATTTGATGATGCGAACATTGGACTATGTTATTTTGCATAATAGAGTAATATAAGCAAAATCGTTCATTCGTACGTTTGCTATATGATTGCATATCGGACTTTATTATATATTATTATAATATAAAATCAAAAAATGTCAGATCATACACTGGATCTTTTTTATGTAAGAGTATGCGTTTCATTTAGGCATAGGCATTTTAGGCACAAGTAAATTCGGAATCAAACAAAGAACTTGAGTAAAATACAAGTTTACTATATGACTATATTACAATTATACTTAATATAGTATATTTGCAATGCCCACACGAGTTTATCAATCGTTTGGTGTATGACTGCCTATCGAGCTTTATTATACTTTATTTTTTGTAGGTGTCGCATACAGTCCAGGGTCAATACTTATCAATTAAAAAGCATACATTTAAGAGCAATCAAGCTAATATAAATATAAGGTCACTTCAGGAAAGTCAGTAGGAAAAAAATTCGCATTATGACCGAATAACAATAAAATATTGTATGCTAAATTTGCAATAGCTAGAGCCATTTATCGATCGTTTAGTGCATGATTGCGTATCGGTATTAAAAATGTGTTAATTCCAGTTCCAAGTACAATGTCAGTCCACTACATGACAATATAAAAATGATATGCCGTATGGTAAATTTGGAAGGGTTCTGTATGGATAATTTAGAATAGGTTATCTTTACTACTTCTCGTTTGTTTTATGAACTCTTATTGAAATCTTCTATGAATTATTTCATACAGCAAACGCATTCGCATTTAAATTTAGGTCTATTTATTATAAATAAAAATAACATGCATAAGAGATTGCAAGCCGTAGTGTACGTACAAATACTTGAGGAATGTCAGCATGATTTCAATTTACTATACGCTTATATGGAAAATATATTTTTCATGGTAGATGAACAATGCGTACACGTATTTCTAGATCAGTTCACGAACGACTGCGAATTTAGTCAATAGACTCAATGTATAACCTCATCTTACTGTTTAATTCTATAAAGATAATTTGAAATAGCTGATCTTTATTACCGATCGTTGGTTTTATAACTTCATATGGAAATTCAAAATATATTATTTCATACAGCAAACGCTTTGGTTTCTGACACAATACTTTTTATTGCTAAGCGTAGCATTTCTTTTAAAGGTATTAAGCCAAAGCGAGTTTATAAATACTTATGATATATTAGTAGGATGCTCGTTTACTATAGGTGTATTCCATAATTCATGCGCCTCGTGCGTCTCTCTTAAGCTAAAAAGGAACATTCCTAAATGGCTTTCACGTTTGTGTCTTTTGAAGCGTTTCGAAATAGAAAGTTATTTGGTAATTTAAACCTGCCACATGAAATCACCAATATTATCATTTATCATTAAATTAAATGCTATTATGACTTTTTTTCTTTTTAGGTAACCTTTTTAATCACTATAGTTAATCTTCTTTAACCTGTAGTTAAAAATTAATAACAAATTTCAATGATAAAATTGGTAATTTCACGTAGCAGGTTACGTTTAATTGAAAATTTGACGGCCTCGTGCAGCAACGCTTCGGGTGAAACAAAAGTTCTTCTACAGACACTACGCGTAAAAATTAAAGGGTCCCAAGGTGAAAAGGTTATTCGCGTGTTGATAGACTCCGGCTCGCATAAATCATATGTGCTCAAGAGCGTAGCAGACAGCCTACAATTGCCAGTTGTGGGCAAGCAGACAATGGTACATCTGTTATTCGGCGGAGAAAAAACACAGCTGCGTCATCACAACGAGTATAGACTTAGATTGCAGTCTTTAAATGGACAGTACGAGTGTTATCTTTCAGCGTTCGATGAACATGTAATTTGCCAAAAAATTCCTTCTGTCCCAGCTGGTCCATGGATGAGAGGTATAGACAAGACAAGAGTTTCTCTATCCGATGTGACAAACAACGACGAACCCATTGAACTGCTTATTGGTGCTGATGTAGCAGGCAAATTGTATACCGGGAGAATATTTCAAGTAGACAGCGGACCAACAGCTTTCGAAACCAAGCTGGGATGGACCTTAATGGGAAAAATTAATTATAAAAAAGCCCAATATGAAGACGCTGCCCTACATGTCCTATCCTTGTTTAGTCGCGAAGCAAAAATCTCTGATCTCTGGACACTTGATATTTTAGGTGTGAACGATCCTGCTGAAACGATTTCCAAAGAAGATCATCTCGGAATGGTGAAGCAGCGATTTCAAAGTACGGTCAAATTAAACGAAGAGAGTCGTTATGAAGTCACCTTGCCCTGGAAGGAGAATCATCCACCTTTGACTGGCAACAAACAAGCTGCAGAAAAAAGGTTACACATGCTCACAAGAAAATTAAAAAATGAGCAGCTCTTTGAGGACTATGGACGAGTTTTCGACGACTGGTTGCAACAGGGTGTTATTGAGAAAGTTGAGAATGCTCAGAACACAGAAGACGACTACTTTCTACCGCATCGACACGTCGTTAAAGAAAATAGCACCACCCGTATAAGACCTGTATTTGACGCATCAGCAGGCGGTAAAAGTGGACCATCTCTCAATCAGTGCCTCGAAACAGGGCCAAATTTAATCAAATTGATCCCAAGCGTTCTCTTACGTTTTAGAAAAGGTAAAATTGGTATCGTAGCCGACATTAAAAAAGCTTTTTTGCAGATAGCCGTGAACTCCACAGACCGAGATGTTCTAAGATTCTTGTGGTGGGATAAACAAGACCCAGAGAAATTGACTATTTATCGGCATCGAAGAGTTGTTTTTGGTGTGAACAGCAGCCCTTTTTTATTTGGAGCCACAATCGAGCATCACCTGGCAAATGAATTAAGATTGTGTGAATCACCAGCTGAACACCAATTGATAGAAAAGCTCAAGCTCTCTTTCTACGTCGATAATTGCGTTGCTAGCGTGAATGATCAAAAGGACGCTGTTTATTTTCAAGAAAAAGCATCGGCTATTATGCAAAAGGCCAAGTTTGAGTTGCGTGGCTGGGAGTATACTGAGAATAAAGAAGAGCCAGCAACAACCTCGGTATTAGGCATTCTTTGGAATAAGAGTAACGACAAGCTTTCCTTGTCAATGCATTTTTTAGATGACTTGAAGGAGCCGGCGACGAAGAGAAAGATTTTGGCAATTGCGCATAGAGTTTTCGATCCACTAGGATGGGTATGCCCTGTATTACTACAACCAAAATTACTACTACAAAGGTTGTGGAGTACAAAAATTGGCTGGGATGCAGAAGTTCCTCCTGACGTGGCGAAAGAGTTTCAGCTTTGGTATAAGCAATTACCAACACTTCGAGATTTATGGATACCCCGATGGATTTTCGGTAATAATGAAGACCAAATCTCTTTTCATGTATTCGTCGACGCCAGCAAATATGCTTACGCTGCAGTAGTATTTGTACGAGTTGAAGGACCTCAGAAGACAACAGTTTATCTCGTAGAAGCTAAATCAAGAATTGGACCGACTCAAGAGATATCAATACCGAGAATGGAGCTTCTGGCAGCCACCCTGGGTGCCAGATTAAATGTTACAGTACTCAAAGGTTTAAATTATCCAAACGCACATGTAACTTATTGGTCAGATTCTTCAACTGTGCTTGCGTGGATTCGTCGAAATCTGCAATGGGCAAAATTTGTCTACAATCGAGTTGAAGAAATAAAGAAGCTAACCAACGCTCAAGACTGGAGGTACGTGCCAGGCCCGATAAATCCAGCTGATTTGCCCTCAAGAGGCTGTACGTCAGAGCAACTTTTGCAGTCTGCATGGTGGGAGGGCCCAAATTGGTTAAGGCTTCCAGAAGCAGAGTGGCCACAAGAAAAAGTAAGCGTCGACGAATCAATGGTGATTTCAGAAATGAGTAAAAGAGAACAAGAAGCTTTTATTTCTTCAACGACTCTACTAGAGATTCCTGAATCAAAGGATAAAAAAGCCTGGTACATCCGAAGCTCCAATTTTATCAAAGCTGTGAGAATAGTTGCTTGGATAAAGCGTTTTATCAAAAATGCTAAGAGTAGTACAACTGAACGCATTGCTGGCGAATTAAATGTCGAGGAAGTTAATTCTGCTGAGAAGACGCTAATATACATGGCTCAACAAGAATCATTTGATAGATCGACTGATCAACGTTTAAAAGATTTGAATACTTTTGTGGACGAATATAAATTGATTCGCACCAAGACTCTTATAGCTAATCGGCAGGATGAGCCTAACTTTCTTTGCCCAGTAATCATGGATGCAAGGCACAAATTGACTCAACTATTTCTCGAGCATATGCACAGATCGATGAAGCATGCTGGTATTACGACAACTATGACGGCTGTAAGAGAGCAAATGTGGGTAATTGGCTGCCGCAGAGCTGTACGATCTGTTGTAAAGAGATGCACGATTTGTCGTCGACACACTGAAAAGGCTTTAAGCATACCGCCCAGCATTTTACCGCTTAACCGAACTCGCGATGCAGCGGTGTTTGAAGTGACTGGTGTAGATTTTGCCGGACCATTGATTCTGAGAGACAAATCGAAAACATGGATCTGTCTTTACACCTGTGCTGTATATAGAGCTGTTTATTTAGACTTAGTTAGTACATTGTCTACGACCGGATTTATAGATTGTTTGCGACGCTTCATTTAAAGAGAAGGGCGACCTACAGTGATATACAGCGACAATGGTAAAAATTTCGTCGGAACCTACAATTTGTTGAAAAAAGTTGACTGGTCGAAAATTGAAACTTACTGTACGATGAATAAAATTGATTGGCGATTCAATCCGCCAACCGCTGCATGGTGGGGTGGATGGTGGGAGAGGCTGATACGGATTTTGAAGGATTTGTTGAAAAGAACACTGGGTAAAGCTTCTCTCTGTTACGAAGAAATGTATACTATTCTATGTGAGTGTGAAGTCGTGATTAACTCACGTCCACTCACAGCTTTACCGGATGACAAGGAAACAATCACCGCTATTACACCCGAAATGTTTCTGAAAGAGATTCGTCAGACTGGTGTACCTGACCTGGACCAGCTCGAAAGAACGTCACTAGATAGAAGACTGAGATATCGTCAAAGATTGCGTCAAGAATTGAGACAACGGTTCCGTTCAGAATACCTTGGCTAGCTATCGAGACGTATCAAGAACAAACCTCCGTCTTCAGTTCAAGTTGGAGACATCGTACTTGTATCAAACGACAATTTGAAGAGATTGGATTGGCCGCTCGCTCATGTTGTCGAGTTGATCCCAGGTAACGATGGAATACCAAGAGTTGCTCGAGTGAAAACAGCTAATGGAGTATTGGTACGGCCATTGCAAAGGTTGATTTTGCTAGAAGCAACTACTCTTACTGATCAAGAAGAAAATCAACAAACACCAGTTATAAAGCCGGCAAGCGAAGATACGCGAGAAGAGGCTAATCCAGATGAAAAAGACAACTCGAGTACAAAAGTATCCAAAGTAACTAATCCTATGCGTACTCGAAGCGGACGTGTTGTTAAACTGCCTAAAAGATTTGTTAAGTAACGTCAAGATTACGTTGCTCAAGGTGGGAGTGATGAAGAAGATTAATAATAAAAGAGAGACATTTTATGTAATAATTATATTTGTATTTTTTTATGTTGCCATGTTTGATCTTGAGAAATATTTGTAAATGCGTGCTCTCATATATCGTCTCAATTGATCGCGCTCTATGTTATCGACGCTAACGTTTTCACCCTCTCCCTTACCGTGAGCCTGGCGCGTGAGCACGCAGCTGTGTTTGATAAGAATAAAATTCTAGTTTTTTCTCCAAAACGTCTGAGTTTTTATTTTACCTCATAATTAAGGCCGTTTGTAATATTTCTGGCGACCGTGAAGGACATTGTGATTTGATTGCAACGGCGCAGTGGTTGAGGTTAAGTGCAAGATGACGGACTTGGAGAAATCTAAGAAGGCTAGAACGGCTTTACGCACAGCATTCACAAGAAATTTGTCTGCGTTGATCACGGAGGTAGAGAAAGACGAACCAAACGTAAGGCTAGTGCAAGCCAATTTTGCAGTTTTGACAAACAAAATGCAAGAGCTGAGTATTTTTTTGTAATAGTGTATATCTAAACTCTGCATATTTACCATGGAATATGTATTTCTCCTATCATATAGTAAACTAGCATTGACTTAATATTTTGTAAGTATTTATGAATACACTATGGCTTAATACCC
>JAPYYQ010002924.1:0-14581 GCA_030522585.1 Anagyrus pseudococci | reverse complement strand
GTCGGAAGTTAACATCTATTACAAGTATCACCTATGGTTATTGGGTTGCTGCAATGCAGCAACCCAATAACCATAGGTGATACTTAAAACACTTGAGACTAGACTTTTAAAAGGTGACTTCGTCGCCTTTTAAAAGTCAAGTCTGGGTGATACTTGTAATAGATGTTAACTTCCGACAAAGTCGGAAGTTAACATCTTACGTCGGAAGTTAACAGACTTTTAAAAGGCGACGAAGTCGCCTTTTAAAAGTCTAGTCTCAAGCGTTTTAAGTATCACCTATGGTTATTGGGTTGCTGCATTGCAGCAACCCAATAACCATAGGTGATACTTGTAATAGATGTTAACTTCCGACTTTGTCGGAAGTTAACATCTATTGCAAGTATCTATTGCAAGTATGGTTATTGGGTTGCTGCAATGCAGCAACCCAATAACCACAGATACTTAAAACGCTTGAGACTAGACTTTTAATAGATGTTAACTTCCGACTTTGTCGGAAATTAACGGAAAAGACATTAAGTTCCGACTTCGTCGGAACTTATTGTCCTTCGACTTAACCTCTTCGGAACTTAACGTTCTTAAGGAGACTAGACTTTTAAAAGGCAACGAAGTTAATTTATAAATCTCAAGTGCTTTAAGTTTCACCTATGGTTATTGGGTTGCTTCGCAGCAAAATAACCATATAGGTGAAAGTCGAGGATTAGCCGTAAATTAAAAATCTGTTCTTCTCGTTGAATTATTTAATGTTGTATATTTGTGGTATTATGTAGGATTACGATGTATTTATAATTCATCAAATGTTGTATCGGTAGTGTTTCGTTGTATCACGATAACTGGATCGTAGCAAGAAAGTAGACTAATGTTTACACTTATTACATGAGAGAAGGAAATTAATATGCCATCACATCTGAGGAGCGTCAATTTCTAAAAGAAATCCTTCTTTGTAGATTCAGGTTTGAAAAAGTCCGGAGCTCGTCTATAATATTACGCCAATCCTGTAGGCGCGAAATGTTTGTTGTTGATTAATAAAATAAATAAATAAATTCTTTTCTAGAACGAGCGCATGGTGAAGGTGGAGGCAGGCCAAGCGCAGGTGCGCGTCGACCCGGGCAGCGACCTTTTCTCCTCCCTCGGCCAGCCTGTTAAAACAGGGAGGGGAGGGCGTGCTATTTTCGTTCGATTCCTTTAAAACGCAGGATAACGGCCGGTGCGTTGGGGAAGAAAAAAGGAGGGGAGGGGCGATTTAGAGTGACGCGGCGACTGACTAACCGCCGACTTCAGTTTGAAAATCAGCGGCAAGGAGGGGAGTAGAGAAAAACAGGCGAATAGAGAGGGAGAGCGGCGGTTTTTTTAGGGGAGGAAATAGAGAGGGAGTGGGCCCCCACCGGCCGGGGACTATGAAGCTCAACGGGACACCAACAACAATAAGGAAAATTCGCTGATACAGCCGCGCCTCTCTCCAGCAGGGACTGTTTTTGCACGACGCAGGGCTTGCGCGCGAGACAGAGAGAGGAGGATGACGGCACGCTGGTTTTGATGTCACTCAACGGGGATCCGCTGCCGGCGAGCACCGAAGCCGAGGACATCCATGCCGTAGGTTAGATCCCCCCAGCGCTCACCCCTTTCCCTCTCTCTCCCTCTGTCTCTCTTCTCTTGCGCGGTCGATTAGGCGAATTTCGGTATTGGTTCTACTTATCGGCAGGCCATGAACTGTTCGTCGAGGCTGGATCGGTCGGCGATGTTCGGGGCCAGGATAAGGACGGATACGCCCGCGACGTTCGCCGGAGCTCCAGGGAGAAGTCAGCGAGGGACGTCAGGAAGAAATTCAAAAGTACTTCGGACAAAATTAACGGTAGGAGCTTTCTTTTCTTCTCTCCTCCTCCCTTTTTTTCATTGGTTATCTCAACGGTTTCAACGTTCTACGGGAATACGAACGCGCTGACAAAGGGGTGGGGAGAGAAAAGAAAGGGCTGGGGTATGTGAGCTATGCGACGAAGGGCTCGAGCAAAATATTTCGGGAACAGAATGCGTCTGCAGAATCGAGCAAGGAATGCTTTTCTCTCTGCCTCAAAGAGAGCAGGAACGTTAGATTATCGTTGCGGAACGTTTGCAGATGACATCACCGCATCGAGCAGTAGCAGCAGCAACCAGGACATCTGCCGAATCTGTCACATGGGACACTCGGCATCTATACAAAATTGCTTACTGAACGGCGATGCCCTGGATAACAGATCGTCGAGCAATCTCAACCTCGGACCTCTTGTCTCAGCATGCAGGTATAAGCGCACTGTTTTCAAAACTTCTATAGTTTTTGCATTTAAACAATAGTTTGTTCTCAACTCTCCAGTTGTTGTTTTGATATTGTCTCAAAGAAAATAAAGAATGAAATTGTTTTCTTGGAACAGGACAGCCTAAGGAGAGAGGGAGGGTGGTTGCTAAGGGGTAGTCCGATAAAAGTGTGTTTATTTGCCGTGCGGCTTTATTTAACCTCCAAGAAAAGAAGGACGAGGAGGATTTAGTTAGAACGAGAGAAGGCGACAAATTTCTTGGTAAATTAATAAAATAACCCGTTCGTTTTTGTGATTAAAGATGCCGGGGCACAGTGGGCCTGGTGCACACCAAGTGCCTGGAGCGCTGGCTGACCGAGTCCGGGCACACGCGCTGCGAGCTCTGCGGCTATCGCTACGCGACGGTGCGCGTGCCCCGTCATGGCTTCTTCCGGAGCTTCCTCATCTGGATCAAGACGTTCGTGGCCACACGCCAAGTACATCCCTTAAGATTACACAGCTTACTACAACTGCTGCACCTGCTCTATGCCAGCACTATCGTAATGTATTCCCTTTGCCGACATGAATAAAATCTCCCATGGATGATGAAGCCCCGATCCAAGGCCTTTATATATCTCACTCTTTCAACGTTAGAAACTTTGTCCTAAATAATTCGACGCTAGATTAAGATCCATCCAAACATTCGACTCTCGGTTAGCGAACTCCAGGACATATGCCCCTCGTGTCTGTGTGTATTATAGATGCTCTTGGACTCGCTGTACCTGGTCGTAACAACGCCCCTCGCCGTCTTCTCTGCGTACGTCTGCGCTATGACCCTGAAAATGGCACTGGAGAACAGGATCGGCGAGATACCCTGGACGATCGTCGCTATGCTGCCCACCTGCTCGCTCACCCTCGTCGCCTACTGGGGCTGGCTGCTCACCCTCCAAAGGTACGTTTACACTCATGCTAAATCTAAAATACCTTTCACCTTTACTTATTTTTTTTTTCTTTTTTGTAACAACATCGCGTAAACACGCCGAGCTCTCTGGCACACTTGTCGCATACGCGTTACTGACACGACGAATACGGATTACGCTTAGATTGCACGGGAGACGCTGGCGCCAGTACTGGCAGAGTAATTTTATCATACAACTCGTGCCGAACAGTCCCGTTGACGTTAATCAAATTAGCGAGGAGTCGGACAACCGGGAGGACGAAGCTTTGGAGGACGCTTTGCCGGATCTCTTTGACTTGATGTGACACTCGTCGATCGGGCCTCTTCTTGCCCACCCCCTGCTCGCACATACAATTTCTCCCCTCTATACACACATCCGTCGAATGACAAAAAAAAAAGAGAACAAACACTGGCTCACTTGGTAAATAAATAGAAATACGGACGGAAAAAAATGAAATTTATTAGATTGCCCGTGTGTGCACTTGACTGCGCGTTTTTCGTATATTAATTACGTATTTGTACAGAGAGTGAAAGAGATAGGTAGACACGTCCGTAGCTGGCTGCTAAAAGAAAAGGATTCTGTTATTTTAGCATCGGAAAGTATTAAGTACGAAAGTACCAGCGGAGGGAGAGAGTGAGAGAGCGCGCGTGAAATATTCGGGATATTTATAGGCGAGAGACGCGCAGCGCGTCGAAATTGGTCGCGGTGTTAGCTACAGCCCAAGGATACACCCTTTTTCTTTTAACGCCCGAATAACCCTATAGCCCTCGAGAGTGGCCCCTCGGTTATACGTAGAAGTATCGTTTACCGACGACGTGCCCCGGGCACTCTCTGTTTATCGATGAAAACGATCGTGATAATTATCGTTATTACCCTATCCCAAGAATTATTTCTCCGGGTTTCGTTTTTTTTTTAAGGAGAGCTTGGAGAAACATATCGGTGGTGGAGTTTGCTTTTTTACAATTGTTTATTTTTCGCGTTAGATAAATATTTAAACTTGGATTTTTACGATTTTTCTAAACGCTATTGTTTATCATCAACTTTTATTGCAGTAAATATACGAATCGTATAAACTTGATGTACATCGAGTTTAACCCCTTTAAAGAAGGTTACTGATTAACTATTGTTTGAAATTCGTTGTTTTTTACTCTTTACAATGTTTTTTTTTCTTTTCATCGTCTGCGCGCGTTCGTTCGTTAGATAGCGGATATAAGGCCGTCCATGCGAGCGATTTAATTGCATTTCATTAAGGGATGTGTCCTTAATTGTCGGTTCAATTAAAGTCGCTGCTGCAGCCTCTCCCTCTTACTTAAAAGTCCAAGTGCGCCGAAGCTCCTCACAATAGCCGGCGCTCATAAAGAAAGCCCCGAGCGGATGTAAATATTATTAAATAATATTCCGCCACACACATATAGCCTCGGCGTATTCACTGTCCATTGCGCAAAAATTCTTTTCTGATTTGTTGTTATTTCGTGCCTACGATGAAAATAGAAAAAACTATTAACAAAAGTATCGATATACGCAACAAACAAGATTACGTTTCTTGCACAACAACCGCGCAGCTCATTAACCCTGTCCGCAGCGGCAGCAGCCAACTCGCAACGCGTATACACAGCTTATAGCAAAAGAAAAAATAATCGCGGCAAGTATAACGGCCAGAGCCTGGTCCGCACTATAAATAGTCGAAAAAGCGGCGAGAGGGGAAAAAGGAGCGCGAAAGCAAGCTCATATAATCCGAGCGGTTCGCTATATATTTCCAAGCGCAGCCGGAGCGTATACGCCTAGAGCTGTATAACGCGCGCCTTGCGGTCTGTCCCGCTGCTGAAATCCCTGCGCTCGCTCTCTCTCTCTCTTGCTCGAGGCTATTTCGAGAAAGAGAGAAGCCTCTTCGCCAAGACGCGCCAGACGCAAAAAATTATACCGACGAGCTGCGCGTGGCCCATCCTCCCTCCCTATGCTTCTCATTGCTGCGTTGAAGCAAGCTTCAGCCCTGCTGCATAAGAGGGGAATTTCGTAGCCCGCATGCTTGCTCAATTGCGCTCTCTCTCTCTCTCTCTCTCTCTCTCCCTTAAAATTTCGGCCCTTATAATTGGGCTTACGCACAATCTTGGCCTGCAGCGAGCGCACTTTTGACCTAATTGAAAATGAACCATGTATACTGTTAAGGAGTAAGGGAGCCTGTCCACGTATATGGCTGTTGAACTGTACTTTTATGTGTTGCGTCGAAAATTTTGAAAATAGTATATCGTCCACGTCGTAAAGGATGTTACTTTGGAGTTAAAGCGAAAAAGGGTAAAAAAGCGAAACGAGCGAGCGTAACTGCGAAACAATCGTACATAACGAGTTGCAATGCGAATAAACCGATTAGATAGGTATTATATGTGCGCACACGAAATGTAGACAATACGAAAGTGACAGTGATTACCGTTAACAGGCAATCTCGGTAATTCCCTCCGACGTGACTAACGAGCCACGATCGGCTGTACAAATTCGAGCTCTCTCGCTATTACAACCCCGCATTCGATTTTATCCGTTAGATCGCTCAGTGCAGACAGTAAAAATCGTCGCTTCGATAATAACTTTAATTTTCTTTATTTTTTATTTTATTCATTACGTACTTTATTAATTATATCTCTCAAAAGTGTAAAAGAACATACCGCACGACTGTGTGTGTGCTTTCCCATTACGAAGACGAATTTCCAAAAAACAAACGACTCGATATAACACACCGAAAGATTCCAAAAGGGACTTTGTGCTGTCGAGCTGCGCCGAGACATACAGCAGAGATCTTACCGCGCGCGGATGTACGTATATTTCGTGTGGCTCGCTGGCGCGCGCGCGGGTGTGAACGCACGCGCCGGAAAACATCAGACACTCCGGAGTTTTCAGAAGTCCATGTACCTCTGTAGGCCAACTATCGCGTTAAACGAAATTCGAGCTCGACGATTCCGAGTAATATCTAATGGTATAAAAGAAAAATCGGTTCCCCTTTTTTACCGATCGCCTGTACACTTACTTCCCCCCTTCGATCGTCCTTGTTATGCGAGTGTATATAGGCGGCTGATCGAATATGCGCCTACGTCACGGATTTGACTTTCGCTAGTTAAGAAGTCGGCGGAGTAGCAATGAACTTGCCACGAGGAATAATTGATGAGCGAGATAGGCGTATCCGTCAAACGGTACCGACGCTCCTTGCATCTTTAACGAGCTCGAGCCCTCCTCTCCCCTCGCTCTCGCTCTTTGTTTTCCAACTATTTATAGATCCGCTTGTCTCGGGCTGTTTTCGCAGAGGCTATTGAAATTCCGCCTAATTAAAAGTTGAAACAATCTCGGCACAACGGCTGACTTACTTCCAAGACGTGTGTGTCTCTAGTAACCGATCCTCGCCGTTTCCTTCCGCGATGGTTTCGGGTTCTATTTTGAAAAAAAAAATACAGAAAACGTCCCCCCAATGGGTAATTAGGCTCTCCGTAGGGCCTCTACGCGCAGTTAAAATATTATGAAGCAGTTCAACGAGGCAATATTTATATTTTCCTTTAAGAGTCAGGAAGGCCAAAGAGAGGATCCTCGAACATCAGCGGAAGCTTATAGCTGCTAGAAAGTTCATATAGCTGGACTGGCAGACGAGAGCCGAGGGGACGAGTCGGGGAGAGATTTATGCTTTTGTAACCGAAAACGCGAGGATCCGCGGCTGCACTCGCGGAAACGTCACGTCGGACCATCTCGGATGGCGCACATAAGAGAGGCGGAGGGGAGCGAAGGAGGGCTCGCGTGGCACGTGGCAGGGCCGAGTAGAGAGAGAGAGAGGACTGGCAAGCAGGAAACCGGAAATCACGCGCAAGATGCGTCTGCCGCATGCTGGGCATCGACTCCGAGCTGACCCGGCCAGAGAGCCACTCGATGTATTATTTAGCTCCCGAGAGAGAGAAAGAGAGAGAGAGAGAGAGAGAGAGAGAGAGAGAGAGAGAGAGAGATACGGCCGTGTTGTTGTACCCGGCGCGCGACTTTGAAGCTTCGACGTCGCCGACGCGTATGTGTGGTCCGAGATCGGCTCTTTTTTTTTGTATACCGATCGGACACGCGTAGGTCTGTATTATTAAAAAAGACTAGCGATTCGATTTTTCGGAGGTCATTTATCGCAAACGAGCGAGAATTCGAAGCTTATAAACGTTTAACTTCTGCTTCTACTGGGTGTCGTAACTCAAGCCTCGACCCCCTTGGCCCGCGAAAGCTGCAGAGCACAGCGCGCGGTATTTACGGCGGCGTCGCTTTTGCGCGACCTATTCGTGGAGCTGGAGCTAGAAGAAGGGGAGAAACACGAGGGAAAGAGAGAGAGAGAGAGAGAGAGAGAGAGAGAGACGGGTATGGAGAGCGAAAATACAAGACGAGACGCAGGTCGCGATTCTTTTGGGAGGGCCAAACGGAGAGTAGGTAGCCTGGTCCTGTATAAGAGCGGGGAGGCACGACACGTGTTCCAAACATGCGACCGTAGCGGGGCCTCTTCCTCTGGCCCCGCTTCGGCTCTGTCTTATGCGCGCGTGTTGGACCGTCGGCAGGGTTTGGCCGCAAAAAAGTATACATTTATATATATAGGAGGAAGAAGTCGGGGCACATATAGAGGCGAAGAAGAAAAATGAGCTTCCAGTTCGACTTTCATTTCCAGGGGCGCTTCTGGCCCATTTCCTCCCTAAAAAAGTCTCGGGTAACGATCGTGAGTTCCCCTCCACCCCGGCTATAGTAGCCTCTCTTGTCTAAGTGGCTAACCTCGCTCTCTCTCTCTCTCTCTCTTTCTCTTTTTCTGGCGCTCTCGTGGCCGGCAGCTGTGTGAAAGGACGATTCTTTCGGGCAATTGCGCGCCGATATTTTGCAAACTCTCTAAGCACGCTGGGTAGTGGAGGCTCTTGCCCACCCTCTGTGATGCGCTTGCGTTTTTTTCCGAACAATACGCGCGCCATACTGATCCCAATAACATGTTGCCGATTTTTACCTCCTCGTTTATATTATACGTATCTTGATGTATATATAGAACTGCGATAGAACCGATGCACATATCTCTCAAAAATATCATTAGTCTTTACAAAATCAGTTTTTTTCTACACACGTAAATATAGCGCGTTAAAGAGAAGCCAGCGCTTTCTTTTTTTTTCCAAAGGGCCATCGGTAAAAAATGAGCGCATATAGGAATACGCTTATAGCTACATGTATAGATGCGAGGCACGCGAGACTTCCGGGGGTTGATGGAAAAGTCCGCCGTTGAGGGGAGGGGTGACGAAAAGCTCGTGACGCGAGGCCCGGATCACGTTTAACTCGCTTTTTTTTCTACTCTTTCCTCTTACTTACCACGCGTCTCTCTCGTATAAGCGCGGCTTTCTATTATCGAGCAGACTTGTACGACTGACGAGTTCCTCCGCAGCTCTTCCTCTCCGAGAGCTCCGTAGGATTATAATAATTGACATTGATTAGTCTGGTGGTTCGTCTCGAGATCTCTGCTCTCTCTTTTTTTTCTGTATACCCTTTTGAATAAACCCATTGAAGTAGAGCGTTTCGATCAATTTTCTAATTTCGGCTCGCGGGCGATTGGATGTTTTTTCTTGTGTGGGATATGTAGATATGGATAATTAAATTTTAGGTTCGTGACCGGGCTCGTTTGGATAAAGTAAATCGGAGGATATTTAAAATAGTATCAGCCGCGTAGAGAGGCTGTTCGACTTCGGGATTGACGTCGATCTTTTGATATCGCCCAAATATTTGATCCGTGCCCGCGCGGGGGCAACGAGCACGAGCCGATTTACGGATTTAAAAATAAGTTTTGTGTAAAAAGAAAAAGTAAGGGATAAGCTTTGGGGAAAAACGGCTCGTATGAAATTCGTAAAAATATTTCGCGAGATCGAGAAAGCACATAACGATTATCCGGAAAAGTCGTTCCGAGACTGCGAGTCCGTTGAAAAGCGCTTATGTACTTATATGAAGCGAGCTATTAAGTGCGCTTTTTACAAGCAACAAGTCTACTGTAGTCTGAGTAAAGGAGATAATAAAAGACAGAGAGCGGAAGGAAAAAGGAAAGACATAGGAGGAGGAACGTTAGGCTTTTTCTCGCCTCTAAGTGAAATCGGCGAGCCGGAACAAAGCAGGAAGTCGCAGATGGCAACGGACACGCGTTTGAGAGAGAGAGAGAGAGAGAGAGAGAGAGAGAGAGAGAGCACACACACACACGCGCGTATGGAAGGGTCATTGGAAAAGCTCTGCCGTAAAATGCAAGACGGAAGGGGGAAGGGGGGGATGCATCCGCGGGTGTCGCGGATATGGGCGCCACGGGAGAGCAGCGGAGCACTAACAGTAGCTGCAGCTACTATATGCTCTAACTCTCTCTCTCTCTCTCTCTCTCTCTCTCTCTCTCTCTCTCTATCTTTTTCTCTCTTTGCACCCCTTGCACACGTGCTCCTGTGGCGAACTCTCGGACGTTACATAGTTCGTATACATATACATAGAGCCGCGTAGATGTACGTCGCTGCTGGCGAGCGCGCGGGCGGTGATTTGCGACGGGAGCATGTATAGTGGGGAGAGAGCTCGACGGCAGTAGCGGAGTCGCATCACCGGCTCTCGCCTCTCTCTCTGTCGCTCTACACGAAAGAGAGAGAGAGAGAGAGAGAGAGAGAGAGAGAGAGAGAGAGAGAGAGAGAGAGAGAGAGAGAGAGAGAGCGTTTACGGCGGCGGCATATAGCCTCGAGTATAGCGGGGGTGGGGTAAAGGAAGAGGGAGAGCGAGGGTTGGCGCGCGCGTGAGCCCAATGTGGACGCGGGCCGAGAGGCGCGCAGCGGTTATTTCAAGCTCTCGGGGGCTCGGGCGCGCAGAGCCGGCACACTACTTGGCCTCACAGCCTCTCCACCAGCGGCAGTCGCTCTCTCGACGCTTACACGCACGCTCGTATAAGTTCTCTCTCTCTCTCTCTCGTCCACACTGCGCTTCGTATTCCCCTCTTCTTGTGTGCGTGTGTACAGCCGCGTTTGGCCCGCATGTGATTCCGGAAAAAGTCGGGACTTTCGCGAGTAATAAGCCGTGAGATTTTCATCGATAGTGATTGATAGATTGACCGAACGTACAGTGTGAGAGACAGAGGAAGTTGGAATACACGCCGATTTCCCAACCGATCTTCTCGATAAATCGAGCACTCTGTGCGGCTAAGGAACAAAAACGAGAGAAGAACGGGGCTGTGTACAGTGTGTAGGCATCTGAAATAACAGAGCCCACCCCCTTCCCCAGAACCAAAAGGGGATCAGAGTCGGTGGATCGAGATCGGCCGTTGTATATACGGAGCTGGGGATTATCCTGGGCGATGTGGCAGCGAACGACGATCGGCTGGTAGCAGACGCGAGAGGCCGATAAATCGAAGAGCCCCCTTTCACTTGCGGCTCAACCGCGTCGAGCTTTGTCGAGTTCCGAGTTCCGAGAAGCGAGACACACTGCCGTTTGCGAGACAGCGCCGAGTCTGGTAAGTTCTTTCTCACTCACTCACTCTCGGAATTGCTTAGCTATAAATGTCCGCGCCATTTTTTTGCCCGAGCGCGCTGCGCAATTAAACGAACCCGGGACCCCTCTCCTTCCTCCTCTGCTCGACCTACAGCCGCTTATTCCTTAAAAGCTCCATTCATTTGCCGTCTGCGTCCTGAGAGTAAATTGGCCTTCCGTACGTTACACTTTTGGAGGAAAAAAAAACAAGAACGGAATGAAACACGACAAAGACGAGTATTTTCGTATACCGATTTCTAAACTCGGCGCGCATAACGAATTTCGTCTCGGGGTATTATCTTATCGTATCTCCAACGAGAGCGCATTGCTAATTTCACCAGTGGACACATAAACGCACATACACACATATTGAGAATGAAAACAAGGTCCCCCTGGTCTCTCCGCGGGGGAGCCAGTGTCATCATGAGTGCAGATAGCCGGGGAACGAGTGCGGCAAGTCGCGCGCGCGCGCGGGGCCTTGTTTGGCAGACAGAAAGAGAGGGAGTGTGCGCCGGAGGGATTTTCGAAAGCTCCCTCGAATGATGCGTTAAAGCAGGGTGTGTATCTGCCTGCGGTGTGTGGATGCTTATATATCGCGCGCGCCGGCGCGCAATGTACATACATGTGTGACGCGCGAAAGATCAGCCAAACTCAATCCGGCCGGAAGTGCCTATACTCGTTTCCGGTATTTAACTGCCCAGAGAGCCGAGGCAAGTTTCATCGCACGCCTTCCTCGTCTGATTAACACTGCTAACGTTACTTTTTTATTATTCCAGTTTAGCCCTCTCTCTCTTACTTTTACTCTCTCGCTCTCTCTTATTCTCGCTCGTTCTCTCTTACTCGCACGGTCACTTGCTCGTTCGGCTCGCTCTTATTTTTGTTTTATAGCTAGCGCGCGAGAGAGTAATCGAATAATGGAGCTGTGTGTCCTATTAGATTATAAAATAGACGGAAGTGTACGATGAAGATGATTCGTGCTTGGCCCGATCTCTATACGGGTTTCACACGAAAGCACCGTCTTTCTCTCTCGATATCTAAACAAACTTGTTATTGCCAGATTTTTATCATATTTTATTGCCTGTTCTCTTTTAAAAACTATCCTAATAAAAATGCTTAAATTTTATTTAAGAAAAAGATCGGTAGAGTTACTAAAACATAAAAATCAACAATAAAATGATCACGTGAAAAAAATTGTTGATCCAAGTACAATTAATAACGAAAATCGACAGTAGTGAAAAAAAATTGTCATACTCTCGTTGTACGTTTATATTGGCCGTGATCTCGAGACGCGCCGCACGCACACAATGGAGCCTTTTGTCTTTGCATATTTTGACTTAAGCCAGTCGCTCTCGTATACGACTCGCCGTCGTCTCGGAAGCAGCAACTTTGCTTAATTTACGTAGACATACGTACACAAGCCTGGGCACTATGATTTTTGGAATATATATGCGGCTACAAAGGCAAGTAGAGAGAGGGAGAGAAGGTTCTTTAAGAAAACACAAGCGAGCCAACTGTAAACTCGCGAGCTTGTACTGAATAAGCCGGCATTATAAAGCCAACGGTTTATTATTATTTCCATTTCGTTTTTCATTTCCTTTATCGTAACCGTTTTCAATTTTTCGATGATAAGTTCGATTCGAATTTTCGGAGCAAAAAAAAAAAGAATCGATTCGATTTCCGGTGCGCGTGTGTGTTTGGTAAAAGCGCGCGGAAAATTTTGAATAATCGAAATTTGCGAGCGCATCGCTCTGCGTCAACAAACGGTGGAATACAGCGCCCGAAAACGCGATTTCAGGCCGGTGCACCGGGAGAGAGAGAGAGCGTGTGGTGTCGGAAGAGAAAGAGCCGAAAATAATCCGGCTGCTCGTCGAGCGCGCACGGATTTTCGAAAAAAGATGATTTATCGGAGGAGAAAGAGAGCGAGAGTAAGAGGGGAAGAAGAGTGTACGGGGGAGGAGGAGAGAATCGCGCGGGATATGTTTTGCGCGGGCGAAGAGCGAAATAGCCTCTGTACACACGAGCAAGAGAGAGGGAAGGCAGAAGCGACAGCAGAGAGACCGGCAGTCATCTGTCTTCACTTAGCGGCGCGAGGCTGCTGCTGCAGAGGCCAGCATCATCAGGCCGAGGTTCCCCGCGAACACGAGCCAGAGCGACTATATACTCCTGCTCTCGACGTACATATGCCGTGGAAAAATAATGCCCTCCTGCGCCTCTTATACCACCGGTTACCGGGATATCGGCGCGGTCGAACCGATTTTCGGCCTTTCCTTTTGTTTTTCCTCCTCTCCCACGCACGATCTTGTATTTTGCGATATTTCAACCGAGACGTCAAAGTGCTTTTTATGATTGAAGGTCGATCGGCCTGATGGACCAGACGTTAAAATTTGTTTTATTTTTATCATTATTAATATATCCCTGTTGACGTTATTCCTTGTTATTAATCGCAAGGCACGAAACAATATCGATCTAATGGCTTTTTATAAACTTACACTCTCGACTAGCTCTTCAAACGATCGGCAATCGATTTAGTTTCGAAAGAAAAGAAAAAGAAGTATAACGATTTCCAACCGGTAGCCACTAATAATAACAATTCCCCGAGCGTTTCCTAGTCCATTTCCTCTTCCAATTCCGAGTGTTCGTATACACAAGCCGATATTTTAAGCCGAGCTCTCCTCTCGTGAAAAATTAATCGCGGCCCTGACGTGGCCGTATCCACGTGGGGATTATCCGATGGAGAAAGAAAAAAAGAAAACGGTGGCAGTTCACTCGGCGGTTATATAGATTTGAGAGCTTGTACGGGAGTAAGCATACGCCGCGCGCGCGCGCGCGTTTTTGGTCACTTTCCAATCGTCCGAAAATCGTGGCCCGCTCTCTCGTGGTGTATTAATAGTTCAAACTCATTGAGATTCAAAGTTACGAGCCAAACATCAGGGGCGATCGCTTTGTTGCTCGGAAAACGTTCTATTTATCATCGCTGCGTGGATTAATTGAAATATTAATAAATGAGGAAAAAAAATCAGTAACAACAACATAAAAGAAAAAGATAAATAAAAAAGCGTGCTGCCGAGCTTACAATAGAGGCAACTCAAATTTGTGTGTATGTATTTCGAAAGGGTATACCCGTTATCTGGACAGGAAAGGTGAGGAGAAGTAGGGGAGGGGAGACTCGCCAATCACTCGGTCTCGTTGTCCTCATTGCGCCAATTTGTAGAGAGAGAGAGAGACTTGTATTATAATGTTATGACCTCGTCATTATGATTATACACATACATCAATAGATGCTCAAAGCAATATTCGAAACAGCCGGCTCGACGGCCCTATGTCATTAGGGCCGAGGTTGCACGTTTCCCTCTCGAGCTCGTTTTAATCTCGAAAAAAAAAAAGACACTCTTGAGAGGCCTTTTATCCTACAGAAACCGCTCAAAAATCGAGTGTCTGGCGATATAAGCTTCTTCAGGAGCTGCTGCCAAGTGGCTAATTAATATGCTTCGAGGTCTTAAAAGGAACCAGTTAAATTCGACCCTTGATCCTTACAGGAGCAAGCCTCCTCGCTCGAGCGATAAGCCGAGAAACAGACACACGCTCTCGTGTAAGTACATACGCGCACAAAGATTTCGGCCAGGGCTTAAAAAACGATCATGCAGCGCGCCTGCGGTTCGTCTTCGATAACGATGGGCCCTGCGCGCCCCTCCTGTATATAACCCCGTGGCGTCGCGACCGCAGAGAGCTCTCCGGAAGAGCCTTCTCAACCGTTATAGTATAGTATAGTTTATTGGCCTTTGATTTGATGAATACATGGCCACAAGGCGAAGCATAATACATAGAAAATACAGATAATACAATGTACATCAG
>JAPYYQ010002923.1:0-15367 GCA_030522585.1 Anagyrus pseudococci | reverse complement strand
GATTTCTGTTTTTTTTGTACCTTCCCTGATAAATTAATAGATCACGCCATTGTTCTACC
Source organism: Anagyrus pseudococci (assembly GCA_030522585.1). Taxonomy (NCBI): domain Eukaryota; kingdom Metazoa; phylum Arthropoda; class Insecta; order Hymenoptera; family Encyrtidae; genus Anagyrus; species Anagyrus pseudococci. The sequence goes on along the minus strand of JAPYYQ010002923.1, from coordinate 15,308 downwards.
GTTCATTATATTTGTAATTATTATTTATTGCAATATTGTCTCGGGCTCTGTGCAGGGGGCTCTATTCACGACAATGGCAAGGAAAAGATAGAAAAAAAAGCTCGTTACAAAACGAGAGATAGCGGTACAACGAGCGGAACAAACTATACGGAGCAGCGAAAAATCCCGTAGAGGTCAATAACTTTCACCTCCCAAAGCCCTTTTCATCTCAATCCTAAACAGATTATCGATACACAATATCCCCCCTCTGGTCGAGCGAGAGCGCTCTTGCTTAGATAAATCGGAGTGTAGCTCCTAGCCTTTACCTTTGCTGCCCTCCTCTTTGACCGTTACATCGCTGGAGATTCACGAGGAGAAAGAGAAAAGCCGAGCTTGAAAAACCGAGACATAGTCGAGAGGAAGAGAGAGAGAAAGGGAAGGAAAGTTTATGAGAGAAAATAAAGGTGGGCCCACGAGAGGAAGAGAGAGGCGCAGGTTTGCGTTGCGCCCCGCGGTGCTGCCGCTAATAGGGAGGTACGCCGACGTTTAATTAGCCCACCGCGAGATCTATGGAGAAAAAGAGTGGGGTAGAGAGGTTGGTAGAAGGAGAGGGAGAAAGAGTAGTGCAGAGCAGAGCAGAGCAGAGAGAGAGAGAGAGAGAGAGAGAGAGAGAGAGAGAGAGAGAGAGAGAGAGCAACGTGCAGCTAAGGACACGTAACGAGGGCATCGGCAGTCCAATTAACCGCGCGATACATAACGAAAATTGGGTTCTGCACATGCGCAGAAGCTTATATGAACGGCATAACGCACGCGTTATAGTTACAGAATCAAGCCCCCGAGCGAGAGGCCAAGCGACGCTGTGTATACCGCGACTTCTTCTTCCTCCTCTTCTTCTTTGGAGCTGCTGCGCGCAGGACCGTGTCCTCTTCCCGGGGGCTTGAACTACCGTTTATCTAGCCGAGATCAACGAAGGAGCGCGCGCGGATGAGGCGAACACTCGCGCGCGAGCCTCTCCACACCCCTTTCCCCTGCTCGCTTCGACCGCGGCGTGTGTCTGTTCCTTCTCCTACCTCGTCCTTCGTCCTCCTCTGTCGTTTTGTTCCACGTCTTCACTCGGACGGACGTTTATGCGCGCGCACGTCTCCGAGAGAGCGCGTATAGGCTTCATATGTGCGAAGTTGAATGCTGGAATGCCTGAAGTGCATATTGCGCGACGTGAGCAGCGCTGTGTGAGCGTTTTGATTGAAATTGCCTCTTCATATACTCTTTTTCTCACAGGGTATACGACTGTTGGCGGGTCTTTTTGATGTGTGCATATGCGTGTGTGTGTGTGTGTCCGGGAATTGTCTGTAAGCTCTGTTACGAGGAGGCTCTCTCTCTCTGTTCGAGGGAATATTTTGAAATTGCTTTTATTTCGATTTTGACGTCGATTTGACGGCAGTTAAATTATTATGTGTACGACTGGCATAAACGACACTATTATTGTTATCCCGCAAAATTTTGACACGCCGACAGCTGCTTCGCGCCTCCCCCTTCAATTTATCATAATTTTCCTTCGCGCACATGATGCGAATATTATACAAGGATGAAAATAAAAATACAAAAAATGCGATTTTCACAAAGCGAAACTTATTTTTAGCTTGCTGTTTATCAAACGCGTCGATTTAAAACGAAAGCGCAACGTGACGTATATTTAAAATAACATTTGCGAACTTTTAATTACTGAGGATGTCAAAAACGATCGAAGAAAACAAAAACGAGAGCCGTATGGCAAAAGGCGTTCAGCGAGAAACGTATATAATCGGCCAATGCAGACCCGCAGCGATAATAGAATTCAATATCCCAGAATCGTAAAAAAAGAGAGTCGGAGAGAAAAGAGAGAGGCGGAAAAGAAGCGGCAGCAGCAGCGGAGAGCCAAAAATTCATTCGAGAGATCGAAAGCAATTACGAGCCGAGCATAAATTCGGCCGTCCGCAGAGGCACACACGGAGGGTGGCTCCGAAAGGCGAGTAGTACCACGCGGTGAACGGGGCAGGAAAGAAAGGATTAATCAATTTTTCGAAGCGAATCGCCGGAGCGGAAGAAACGAACGAACCTGCAGGGCTGAAGCAGCCAGAGAAAGAGAGAAAGAGGAGGGCGTGGGAGTGTCGATCGCGAAAGCGCAAGCCGGTGCAGCAGCAGCAGCAGGCCACCCAGGCAACGGACCTCCTAATTTATAGCCTCCGACTTAGGCCTCGCTCTCCCGGCCATTGCCCAGGTGGTGATGTCTGGCTTGGGGAAAATCCCGCGAGAGCTCTCTTTCGGCAGGGGGGTATGCTGTGTCGCGGCTGGCCGGCGTGTTCGACGCGGAGCGACAACTTCCTTTGCATAAGACAACGTCGCGCGGTTAGATTCAGCCGAGATTGCGCGCCGAACCTCCTTGTGGGCCTCTCTCTCTCTTTATTCCGCCAACGATTTGCCCTCTCGGCTCGGGAGGCCCCGGAATTAGCTCTTTCCCACCTCCTCTTCCTCCCCGACGATCCTACGACTCTCTGGCCTTTTTAAAATCCAGCCAGCGCAAGAGAGCTCTGAACTTAAACGGCACGAGACTCGTTAATTATGAGACCGGCGCTTAGGTAGAAGGAGGGACGGGACACTGAGGTGCTAATTAAGTCCGAAATTTTTCTGGAAGGGAAAACTCGGTTGTTTTGCGCAGCCCCGAGCAGACAAGGCCATAACGGTACGTCGTACGTTACAGGCCGTACCACGTAGCGGCGATATTTAATGGAAAACAGAGAAAAAAATGACAATCACCTTGCACTCGCAGTCCTGTAGCAATAAAGCAGAGGAAAAGGTGGGGTACACGTATGGTGTGTATGTGTAAGGCGGTAAAAACAATGCGATAGAGTCGGTTAACAATGGCTGCGGCGGTCGAGGTAAAAATAAAAAAAAGAGGAAGCCGATCGAGGACTGCGCGCTCTCGAAGGCGGTAAAGAAGCCGAGTGGAGAGAGAGAGAGAGAGAGAGAGCGCTTTTATAGTTTTCGTGCGAATAGTCGTGCGCGCTGATTCATTAGCGGCCCCGGCCCTCCCCCGTATCTCACTCTTTAGGCAGGGGGTATACCATGCGCGCAGGGAGAGTTACGATAGCGATCTGAGGGGGAAGGGGAAGGGGCATAGCCCGAGAGGGAGGGAGTGGCGCGGCCCGAATGCGTGTGGGCGTCGTACTCCTTCTGCCACGGTCGCGGTCTTGCACCGGCAAGGTAGAGGCCAAGAGAAGAGAGAGAGAGAGAGAGAGAGAGAGAGCGGGACATTGGCCGCTAATAATTGGCCCCGGGCGAGTGAGGCCGTTTCGGGGACGTGAATTATCGGCGCGGCCAGGTCCCGAATTACATCCCGCGCGTCCACTCCCTCGAATGTGTTCCGGCCTCGGGCCCTCCGGATCCCCCCCTTCGCCGCTATTGCAAGACGTGTACCCCCCTCGTGAGGCCTTGATTTTGTCTCTCGCTCTCGCTGCTTCGGCCGTTTTTTCTTTTATTTTCCCTCGAGTTGTGTGTACGCAGGAGAATGAGGTTCGTGGGGGCCTGTTTGGATGGCCCCGGGGCCGCTGTTTTTTTTTGGGTCTTGGGGTGGAGACAAGTGACTGGGCGGAGGAAACATGTGGAGGAAGGTGCGCTTGGACGACGATTTCGGTGTTTATGAACGCTTGTGGTCAGCTCTTTCTCTCTTTCTCTCTCGCGGTCGGAGCACGCAGACCGTGCAGCTTTTTTTTGCTGGCGCGGGAGAGAGCGGTTTTTCGGATAACAATGGAAACGGTATTTTTGACAAATGCTCGCTATTGCTGGGCTATCTTGAACATATCCCCGAGGCGCTTTGCAAAAGAGAGATACGCGCTGGCTGCTGCCGGAGAACGTTTATTGCGTCGTTTAAATGAATATTATTATCCGCAGGTGCAGCGGTGCACACGTGTGGGGAGGGGGCGAGGGCAATTTATAAAACGCCCGGCATAAAACTACTTTTGCCACATCTGGAAAACTGGCGCGCGCTATATTATCTTTCGCGGAATAATGAAAATTTCGCCGAAGAAAGAAAAACTTGATAATTTGTAAAATTTCAAAAGCTCGTTTCTCAGCAAAGCTCGCCCAATTTCCGCTTTCTTCCCGGGGCGTGAGGCATTAATAAAACGCAACAATTACAGTCTCGCAAACATTGGTCCGAAGTTCTCCGTTGTAGGAGAGAGAGAGAGAGAGAGAGAGAGAGAGAGAGAGAGAGAGAGAGAGAAAGCGCGCCAGCAGCCGAAAACTTTCAATAATTAACGAAACGCGCGGCTCCTAAATAATAAAGAAGCCGGCAAGCGAAACCCTTTAGTTTTAATCAAGGGACGAATGGTAGGGTGAACAGCGAGAAAACAGATGTGAGCAAGGCGCGATGGCGAATGAGAAAGAGGGCGCGCGCAAGAGAGAGAGAGAGAGACTCTCGGCGTGATTTCCCCTCTCCGGCGCCTCTAACTACAACCGCGTTCAGCCAGCCGAAGACGATTTTGCCGCGTCGCGACGACGACGACGACTTTGGGGAACGGTCCTTTAAATTACGACGGTAGGAGAGGGGCACAAACAATAAAACCCCTCTGGCGCAGGACGCTTGCCGAATGCTTGCTGTTTCGAGGGGACGACGTGAGCTTTTAATTCCTCCCAGTTTTAGCAAGCGTTTTAATGAATTTTTTTTATGGTATCGAAATGTTGAAGACTCGATTTTTACTTACACAGAATCGAAAAAAAAAAAATAAATTCAGCAAAAAGTGAGTAAAAGAGATAAAGGAGACAAGGGGCGAGACTCTCGGAAATTTCGATCTCAGGCTTTTTCGCGCGCAGACCGGCGCCGCCGCGCTATTCGTCCGATTTTTCCGAACGTCCGGGTTAATTCAAACGCAATCTCGTCCCTTAAACGTTTCGTCCTTTCATACGCGAGCTCCCTCCCCCCCCTCTCTCTCTCTCTCTCTCTCTCTTTCTCTCTCTCTCTGCCTTGGCCTGCACACGTAAAACGAATCTCGAGCAGGCATCGTCGCTTCGCATCCCAGAGTCTACGTGAGCCGAATGCGCGTCCCTTACACTCCCCCCCCCCTCCGCCCCGACGACCCGCTTTTCGCATTTCGCCTTGGAACGATTCGATTTTGGATTTACGGCGGGCGCGACTCGATTCCATTTTCGGATTCTCGTCTCGCGGCTTCGAGAAACGGGGAAACGCTGATGCTCGTCCGCTGTGCCTTCACCCCTTCCCCCCTCTTGTGCACTTCTTGCGCCGAACGATTGCTAGACCCGCTGCCGCAACTTTAACGGCAAGTGTATCATGACAAACGAGCAAATAGATTTCGTTGGAAAGACGGAAAAGGTCTAGAGGCGTTTTACTATATCTTTATTCCGAATTGTGCAAATGAATTTTTCTCCAAATAAAATTGTATTTTTTTGTCTCTTTCCAATACCCAAAGGTATTGCCAACGAGCTAAAAAGTACACGCAGTGCAAACAATATTATAATTTTATCGAAGGAACATTTATAATCACGTGTCATTGAACATCGACAATGAACATCGGGATTGCCTCCCTCGACTGCGTTCTCCCTTCCCCTACCTCTTCCCTTCTCCCTAAAATTCGCGACGATAAAAGCGGCAGAATGTCATATCTGAAAAACTTTTCTTACCGGCTTTTAACGCTAATGGCTTTTCAAATGGGCCATCCGATGTGCATTATCAATAAACGGAGAGAGCGAGAATCGTCTGCTACCTACCGAAACCTCGTCCAGCCTCCTACGATTGCGGCAAACATTAACAAAATCGATCTTAATAAATTCGTTCCTAATACAACATCGATTCAAGACAATTGACCAAATTAATAATCACAATATCGTATCCTTCCAAGAAGCCCAATATCTCAATAAAAGTATATCCTCGAACAAAAAGTCCAGTTACTAAGAAAACAGCACAAAGCTCACCGAACACGTTCGTGTTTTTCCACGTGCCAAGCACCGGCGGAAGATAATTCGCTAAACGATTCCGAGAGTACAGCGTGAGCCGGATAATTCAATGACGAGGTTAAAACGACTGCAAGAAGTAAGACCAACGTAGAAATCGTCGGAAACAGAGCCGAAGCGCCTCCCATGTGCTCAGAAATCCTCCCCAATAATGGTTTGCCCCTTTAATTTCCATCCCCGATCGCGGCTACTTAGTCAAGTCTGTCGCCGGTACTTCGGGACTTCTCCGATGTACATACCCCCTCACGTAGTACTCCCTAGCCCCGAGTCGAACTTCAACTCCCCGGGGCTCTTCTCGCCTGATTTCTCCCTAAAGCCAGAGAGAAAACGTCCACGCTCTCGTGCTTTTTTTCCTCTTCCTTATGGCTCTGTACGTGTGTATCCCGAGAGTAGTGCTAGCTCGACGCTTTGTTCGCTTCCGCCTCTTCTGCTTCGCTTCTTCTTTTTCTCTTTTTCATTCTTCGGAAGCTTGTTTGCAAATTAGGCTCGGGGCGTCATCGCTCTTTCTCATTTCCATGCTTTTGTCGAACGGCCTCGTGCGAGTGTGTATAGCTTGTCGCCAAATAGAATTTTGCCCTCGCTACGTACACTTCTTGCTCATCATCCTTGCTGTACTTGCTAGTTTGTCGTTTATTTTTTCCTTTCTTTTTTCGAGTAGCCGGCTTTCTCATATCTTTGTCGGCGTATTTTTTCCTTACTTTTTCCGTCGAGAAGAAAGGCGACGGAGTGCTTTTTATTTTCATCTTGTTTATAAGCGTCCTTTTTTACTTTCGACAATATTGCTAATCGCAAGAGTTTACCGTAAAATTTTCAATATTTTAATGGATTAACATTCGAGCTCAAAGTGAAGTGGAAAAAACTTTTCCATAAACTACACAAGACAACAAAAATGGTTCATTATTATTTCGTCCAACTGTATTCCTTCCTGCATCTACTGCCTTGCCAATCCTCATTCTCTTAACCAGCCTATCCTTCATTTCTTATCCAATCCATAATTAAGCATTTTAACAAATTGCCCATCGAGAAAATCAACAATCAGCGTCTCGAGACCCCAATCCATCACAAATCACGGAGAGAACCGCATCTCAAGCCGTCACCTCCGACAGACAGTCTATTCTCCCCCTGGGCTCACGAAGATACAGTCGAAGCAAAAGAACACCCGAAGGCGAACTTATTTGGCATCTCGAGCTCTCGCGGTAATTTACCGTGCAAATGCTGAGGGACTGAGAGAGAAAGAGAGAGAAAAAAAGGATGGAGGAGGGGAGAGGCCCCGGAGAGGAGAAGGCGTCGATGCAGAAGACGAGGAGGAGAGGCACATAACCGATTGTCAAAGGACAATAGACAATTCTTCAGGTGGCCGGGCAGGCCGCAATTCCCCGTTGCGGCGTAATGGGCCTGCAGGCGGCGGAGAGAGAGGCCGCGCGAGATAAATCCGCGGGCAAACGCTCTGCGGATTTTCATTGATTTCCCTGCGGAGGGAGGAAGAGAGAGCCGGAAGATAGACAAGCAAGGCCTCTCGGCGCCGAGCTAGCTCCTCTATCCCTTTACCTCTTGCCTCCTCCTCATTTTCCCAAGTCACCGCCGCTGTCCCTGACGTTTCGACGTAGAGTCCGCGTAGGGCCCAGGGCTTGAACGCACAGTTGCGCGTGAGCGACGCCGCGGCTCTTAAATCAACCGGATAAGCAAGAGGGAGAGAGAAAGCGCTCTGGAGGCTATGCCACATATATAAGCGATCGGATTAAGAGTCGCGAGAGCGATGCCCCGCAAGAGAGAGAGAGAGAGAGAGAGAGCAGGGGGTGGGGGCCCGCTCATCCATCCCGGTGTCACAGGCGGTAGTGTGTGTGTGTGTGCAAGTGCCGCCGGCGGGCCTGAGAAGAGAGCCCGCGCCGATGAGCCGCCGAGATATCGCGAACGCGGGGACGACCAAGTGTCGCCCGAGCGACCGGAGACAAAGAGCTTGTGCTGCGCGCTCTCGCCCTCCTCCCTTCCTCTCGCCCTTCCTCCCCCCCCCCTCTCGAGATGAGCGCGACGTGCGAGGAATCGAGAGGTTTGAAGGTTACCGCGACCACGAACCAAGACTCGCCTTGATTTTTCTTTTTTTTGCCGGGTTATAATACTCGAGAGAGAGAGAGAGAGAGAGAGAGAGAGAGTCACGTTTGTTTTCGGAATATCGCTCACCTGCGGTACAACAGTTTTCGAGGGAGCATTTGAAAAAAAAATTTTATTGCTTTAATCGTGGGCACAATGAAAATGAAAATAAAAATAATATTTTATCTTTTGAGATACGCGCGTTTGCTGGAGGATACATTTTTTCCCCCAGCTCTCGGCCTGGATACTCGAGTTCTTTATTTTTTATCAAACCCCAAAACATGAGGGTAACGCACTTGGAGAGACCACAAAAATGCTAAGTACAACCACACAGGGTGTTCCTCTTTGCCAGCACCCACAGACACACGTATACGCGCAATAAGAGCTGGGCAAGGGAAACGAAAAGAGCAAAGAGAAAAGAGGCGAAGAGAGAGAGAGAAAGGAAGAAGAGAGAGAGAGAGAGAGAGAGAGAGAGAGAGAGACAGATCGAAGTAAAGTCAAGCGGTCTTTCGCCTTTTTGCTCGTATCAAGCGGAAGAGACAAAGGCGCTGGATCAGCAGGAGCAGCGAGTATGTGTCGTCGGTATCTACCGTCCGGTTCCTCCTCAAGTCCTTTACCTTTGGAGCGGAGAGGAATGCTCGAGGGCGAGAAAGAAGCTACAGAGTCCGGAAGGCGAGTTCTTTCCTGCCTCGGAGGAGCTCGGCGCTTCGTTAAGCGTCCGAGCCTCCAGGGGGGGAAGGAGGGCTTGGACATGCCTCTCACGCGTATATATACGCTCTCGCGGAGGAGCTTTGGCAAACAATGCGGCGGCGGCCTCGAGCGGCAGTCGTCCAGCTTTGCTCCAGCTTCCGGCAGGAATGTCGTAATTCGTAGGGAATTGGACTCGGGGGCTCAAAGCCGCCGGAGTAAGATATCGACGGTCGCGGGAGAAAACAATTTCAATCGTCACTTTGATGCGGACCACTCTCGCGCATACCCCGGAGCTCTCTCCCTCAAGAGAGCCTTCTCTCGACTCTCCCTTCTTTTCAGCTGCTGCTACTACTGTTACTACTACCCTTTGTGACTCGTTCCGAGTTTCTTTTTTCGTCCCTTATCCGCGTCGCCAAGTGCGTCCGTCTTTTCTTCGGCTCTAGTGTTCTTATACAAGCCGGAGTAATCATCCGAGCCGAGCTATGCTCGTGATGAAAGTCTTGCGGACTTTGGCTGCGCGGCGCGTAGAAGGGAAATCTATTTTCCTTTGCTCTCGACCCCTCTCTCCCCCCCCCCCTCCCCCCCGCTCCTTGGATGAAGTTCGCCTCGGCAAAGTTTTTAGAAGACAGGATATGAGACTCGGTGGAAAAGCAAGCCCCCCCCCCCCAACGCCCCTGGATATGCAGGCGTACCTCAAACGCTTCTTTGTCAGTTACTGTTTTTCAGTCGAACTTAATAGATTGGATTCTAACTCCTCGGGAAAATTCACGTCGGATTAGTATTGGGCTGGGGTCGAGAGATAAGAATCGCGGCAGACTTGTAAAACTTGGCGCGGCTATTTTTGCTCGAGCGTCGAAAGCAGACGGGGAGGCGCGTTCGCGTGCGGTTGGCACGCTCGGTAAGTCTTTATAGGTTTACAGTCGGCACTCTCGAGCGGCCAACTCGCTCGAATAAAAAAAATAAAATCCGCAGTCGTAGTCGCGGAGAGCGAAAGAGCTGTTTAATAAATTTCAGCGGGCAAAAGTCCGGGGGAGGCTTTTAATGCCGCGAAACGGCTCTGCGCGGCAACGAGGGGCATTATGCCCGATCAAAGGAACTTTTATCCGGACGAGAAATTTCCTCCCCCCACTCCGACCGACTTCCGAGAGACGACGAAAGCGCAGAACTGAGAAAGCGAGCAGGGAAGAGCGTTAAAAAAAAAAGGCAAAGAGCAGGGACGCGCGAGAGAGCCTTGGCTTTTATACGAGTTTTACACAAAGGTGTAAAATGCCCAGGGCTCAGGGGGGAGAGAGAGAAAGAGGTAAAAGGTGCGCAGGGGGGAGAGCGGCCGTTGCTCGCGTTATCGCCGATACCACCCCCTTCCTCTTTGCAGCGTGTTAACAGCGGCTCGGCTAGCGGGACGGCTCACTGCTTTTTTACGCGACTTCTTTACTCGCTTCCTGCCCCCCCCCCCTTTTCTTTTTTTCACCCTTTTCTCCAACGCCACTACGATGCTTCCTCGAGGATGTGGAAAGAGAGGGGTTAGCCGAGGGACCGGTGTACGCGTCAACGTCCGGTCTGCGGTGGCCGACAGCGCTATCGCTTAACTTCCGCCGATACTGACCTACTGCTTTCACCCATCAGCGGCTACACGTCCCTCCTGGAAGTGATGTAATACGCGCGCGCGTATTTTTTAGTCTAACGAAAATGACCCGGCGAGCGTTTCGACGCTCCTATACAGTTTGTACATTTAAGTCTGTTACTTATCAACCGATTTTATACATCTTCTCTCTCTTCTTTATTTTGTTGCTTGAATCGCTGCATTTTAACTGATTAAACACGATTCAAAGTGCAATTGAAAAATCGCTTGGCTCGAAAGGCAAATCACGTTAGATTCGATAAAACTTTTTCGTTTCAAGACTCAGAAGGCGCTTCTGTGCTCTCGCTATACAAGAGTTCGCGAGAGAGAGAAAAATAGACCAATTCGAATTTAATACTTAAGTATTTGAACTGCGATAAAAGGAAGCAGAGAGAGAGAGAGAGAGAGGCTGCCCATGCTGCTGCAACCGGGGGAGGAGAGTAAAAGAGCTTTCGTTGGGTGCGCGCGCGCGCGCCAAACGGTGCAGGTAAATAAAAATCAATAGACCCTTTTCACGAGCTCATTCTCGCCCTGCAACTCGCTCTTCTCTCCAGCATCTTTCGACTTTTGTCTCCTTCCATCCCTCCCCCCAGAGTCCCCTTCCCAAGTGCGAGCAACAGTAGCAGCAGCTACGGCAACAGCCCCGGCGTCTTCGCGTTCTCTTTCGCGCCCAATTTGCGGCCCATCATCGCTCCACGGAAGAAGCAATTTCTAACTTAAATGAAACTCCCTCACGCTTCGCTATCGACACATGAGTGAGAGAGAAGCCGGGCTGTAGAGGCGAATAGGGGGGGAGGGGAAGGGAAGATGCCGCCTAGCCCTCCCCCCTCGTCTCCCATGGCGCTTCCAGACGACGCTGAGGGTCGTATAGCGAAAAGCTTGGCCGAGGTACAGTATCGGCTGTATTTTACGCCAACCTCTCCCCGCGAAAATTATTCCGTATACTTTGCGTATATATTGCATTGAAAATTCTAAACGTCTTACGCACCACGCGAAACTCGATTATTTTATTTTCGCGTATAAAATTTTGAGTAATGCGCATCGAATTAATATTTCAACGATATTCTTTTCAAATCTTAATTTACACGCTTTTAAAGCACCAAAATTCAAAGAAAAAACTCATCCTCCCGCAACAATTACGCAATATAGGATCGAGTCGGAGTAAAAACTGTCTCGTTGAAAAACGCATTAGCTCAGACAAGGAATTCGCCCATCTCCCGGCCAAGAAGAGATGAGGGATCTTCAAATAGTCAGTCGTAAAGGCGAAAGGAAAGAAGACGAGGGCCTAGACTCCCTGCGCGCCGATGCTTTTGGCAAGAGCCGCACCCCAACATCCCTCCTTCCCCCCCCCCTCTCAGTCGATTCCGCCATAGTCGCGGATTTCCGGAAATACGTCAGTTTAGCCCGCGCGAATATGTCACGAGAGCGAAACGCCTCTGGCTGTATGTGCACAGTGCCCTCTCCACCTCCCCCCTCCCAGCCTAGCCACCCTTTTCCTTCACCGTCAGCCTTCTTCTCTAGAATACGCTCGCGCTCGAGGAAATTTCACCGACTCAAAATCGACGTCTTCCTTTCGGCCGCTTCTCTCTTCCCGTCTTTCCTTTTTTCCGATATCTCTCGCGAAGCTTCTTCCGCCCTTTTTCCCCTATTTTTAATCTTTCTCCCCCCCTGCCTTCTCCTTCCCACCGTCTCTCCCTAGCCTTCTTCTCCTCCCCGTGACACCCTGCCAAAAAGAGTACCTCCTTGACGCAGCCTTTTCCGAGAAGACCTCCAGGCTTTTCGCTAAAAATGCAGATTCCCGCGACACTGCGTGTTTACCTAACATCTTCCCCTTACTCCTCCGCCTACCCAAAAAAAAGGAAGAAAAGCCAAAGAACGAATGGCATTCCCCATTCGAATGCTATGAATATGTAACCACCACCCGGCTATCAGGTTGTCCTCCACAATACACGTGCGTTCTAGCTCTCGTATACCCGCATGCGGACATCCCCGCAACAAGACGCAATAAGCCGAATACGCGTGTAGCGATAATAAGAGCCAGCCAAATTCCCCGAGCCAAGGGGTCCTCTTTCCCAAAGCTGCGTCCTTCCTCGTTTCTCCACCGCAAGACGACGCTTGGATTTGGTTAAGGCCGATGAAGACGACGGAGGAGGACGCGACGATCAGGGCGAGTGAGACAGCCGCTGCTCCACGAAGGAAGCGCGTACGTGCAGTTAGTTCGCGAATCTATCGGGACGCTCCCCCTACCTCTCCCACTCGGCCGTTCTCTCGCTTCCTCTCTCTCTCTCTCTCTCTCTCTCTCTCTCTCTCTCTCGTCGCGGCACGCGCAACTTGGGCGCTCGAGATTGCCTGGAAGCCCGGATAGCGGCAGTCTTTGGTAGGTAGATTGGGTCGGTTAGTCGGCTGCTAGATGGGCGAGGCTTGGAGCGGCGGGAGAGAGGGAGGAGAGCCTCGTATAACGTACGTATCAGCCTGCCGAGGCAACTTCGATAATCTTCCGTCCTTTGCCCCGGCAAAGTTTGGCAATCAATGTGCGAAGTAACAGTTTAATTAAATACGCTAACCCATCGACGAGGAGAGCAGCGCGCGAAGAGCCTCTCTTCCCCGTACCAGTTACCTTCTCTCTCCCCCTGCCCCTCTACCTACGAGTTTCAACACAGAATCGCCTTGGATTTTCATCTCGACATTGCCGGCTCGCCAATTACGTTTATGATGAAGGTACCGACCGAAGGAAAAGTCTCTGTTATGCCAAACTTTAAGATCGTGATTTTTTTATATACTCCATTAAATTAAACAGTTTAGACTTTGACGAAGGATTTTCGTAAAAACCGTTGGATTTGCAAACCATCAATTACATCCCAACCTATGGTAAACACAAAAACATAGACCGAATCACCTGCGCGTTTTAATTCTCCCCTCTGCAATAGCGAAGATCTATTCTAAGTCAGTTGTCTAGCAACAGAACGTCTATTTAGCATAAACAACAGGGCCTAGAAACACAATAGCCAACGTGTCCTATATTTCTTCCTAGAACCATAGAGAACACCTTTCGCCCGATGAGATATGTAGAGACGTTGTGGCAGCCACAAAAAGGCTACTACAATATCGAGGACGCATCTGCTCTCGCGGGGTCCCTTTCTCCCTAGAATTCCATGGGTAAGCCTCAAGGCCGAGAGAGCCGGAGAAAGTAGATGAACGCGTCAATCCTAGACTGCACCTGACACGTCAGGTGGACCTTTTGTCTGCTCGAGAACGATTAACGAGTCTAAGAAATCGAAAATGACCGCCGATGAAAATGGAATCGAGTGTCACGGGGCTTAAATCGACGCTCGCGCGTTCTTCGGAATTGTTGAAACGTGAGGAAAAGCCTAGATTATATCGGTTTGTATTGTGTGTCAATGTTCCCTTCGTAACTCGTGCGTTGATTAAAAGGAAACTAGAACTCGGATGATGGAATGAAGATGTATAGCTTGGGAAGCGGTACGACCAACGGCAGGTGTTGCTCGGTTAAAATTTGCCCTTTTTTATATTCGTAAGCTGCCTCAATTCCATCAAGAATTTAAAAATGTATACTAGTCACTAGTCAATCATCAGCGCTGACTGGCAGACACTGTTCCGAGCTTAGAATTTTCATTTCGTTAAGTGATTTGATAAGGATAGTTTGGTCTTATGTACATTCGAGGCAAAAGGGGCGAAAAAGAAATTGATCTTGTATTTATTTTGTGAAAAAGCTTTTGGTCGTTAATAATGAAATAGTAACTGGTTATTTTTCTATTTATATAAAATAAAAAAGACGACTGGAATATTTTAAAAAATTTTCAAGCCGAAAAATTAAAGAAAATAATGTGAAAAGCGAGTTATAAACAAAAATAGAATATAAATTCAAAAGTTCACGTACAAAATTCACGAATCGTATAAATTAATAACATCAATCTTCCTTTGCCGAAGCGCACGCTCACATATACACGTCAGGCGGGACAAAGAAAACACCCTTCAAACTTTCATATTCCCAAAGTTCATCATGACTAAACACCACGAGCTTTGAATGCATCAGCCTTATAGGCCTTCCGATTACTTCCGCCCGAGTCCATCAGTCGATTTTGGAAAATTCGCCACGCCAGAGAGAAAATTTAGCGGAATCGAGCCTTTCTTTCCCACAGCTCTTACATCCCTCGGAAATACTGACATTGATGTGTTTGTATATACTCTTACCCATCGATCGTCTCGATGACAACGTAGGTATATAAGATCATACTTATGAGCAACGAGGGAAACTCGTCTGTATATAAAATATACATGAACCCCCAGACGCGATGACCGCAATAATATTCTCCGTTATTGTGTCGATTCGACGCGCGCTACTCGAGAATAATTGCTTACGCGTACTCGATGATGTATTCGAGCAAAGGAAACGCGCATGCTAAGCTGAAAAATCCATAGGGGGCGTGCATGCTGGGAAGCAACAGAGCCGCACGAACGATTAAAAATTTATTAAACGCGCCGATCAATCAAAAGCCGACGGAACTCAACCAGCTGCATCTGCAAATCCAGCACGTCACTCTACATAGAGCGGCAGCGCGAAATTCAAACCTACGAGGCGATCGCGGCTAGACCGCCGGCACACACCAATCAAAAGTCAAAATGAAACGACGGAAGCGCGGCCAGGAGTACTCACACGTATACATAAAGGGGGGAGAGAGTGGGTCACAAGCGACTCGCGACAAACGCGAAATTGTGGCGCGCATTACTCAGCGGGTGGCTTGATGGATGGGCCTGGCGTGTAGCGCCGAAGACGCGGGACCGCGATCGCCGCGTGTAACGGCCACGGAGCGAGCGAGAGAGAGAGAGAGAGAGAGAGAGAGAGAGAGAGAGAGAGAGAGAGAGAGAGAGAGAGAGAGAGAGAGAGAGAGAGAGAGAGAGAGAGAGAGAG
>JAPYYQ010002922.1:0-15685 GCA_030522585.1 Anagyrus pseudococci | reverse complement strand
TTTTTATACATGAAACCGCACCTCAAATGAGGCGCAGCACTTTCTTGAATCGACGGCAACAGCGAGCAAATTTCTTTTATAATATATATATATATATATATATATATATAAAGAAATCCACCGTACTTTTAGATTTGTGTTGAAAAAAAAATTCAAATCATTCGCACAACAAAATAACCACTATATTTTGAAACTAGCATAATATAGAAGAGAAATTCAAGTCGCGTAATTAATTTTTATCCATGCATCAAAACGTATATCATAAAAATATATGAAGTTATTTTTTTATTAAATAATATTCACGTTTTAAATTCTTACAATTATTTTCACAAATACTCAATTACCTATAACTTTAATCTCCTTATAACTTTAATATACTTTAATCTCTGATTTTTCTTCAAACAATATTTTTTTGTAGTTCTTTAACGTTTGCAAAAGTGTAAATAAATAAATAAAACTCGAAATACTGAACTTTGCACTGACTTTTACACTAACAAATCGCCCTCTGGCAAAAAATGGTAAAGAGATTTTCGTCGTGATTTTTCGCGTAAAATCGATTGCCGTTTTTAGAATTTTGAAATTTCAATTTTTAAATCTAATTGTTTAAACAACTTTTTATAAACAAATCCAAATGGTTAACAGAAAACAGGGGTATCTTTTGTTTCGCCCATGGCACCCTTTCAGCTTTCAGATCGTTTCGTCGCTCCCAACGAATAATGTATGTTTTCAAAGTCTCAGAGAAGAAGAGTCTTTTTCAAAAACTATCCGCGAAAAACGATTGTTTTCAATTATTCTCGCGAAAAACCATCTGTTTTGACCTTCTCCCGCGAAAAACGATCTGTTTCAAGCTCTCTGCGAAAATAATGAATCATTATTCCTTCGCGGGAATAATCGGCCTTATTACTTTCGGCAAATTAAAAGTATACTATTTTTTCCTGATTTTACGGGGAATAATAAGGCCAATTATTCCCGCGCGGGAATAATAACTCATTACTGCCGCAAAAATTCTTGAAATAGATCGTTTTTCGCGGGAGACGGTCGAAACAGATCGTTTTTCGCAGACAATGTAAAAACGATCATTATTCGTAGGGAGCGACGGTTTGTACTGTTCTGGTTTCGGCTCAATATTAGGCAGGGTTAGACTCCAGTATTCCGAGCTTTATTTATTTATTTATACTTTTGCACTAACAAATTGGACTCTGATGAAAAAATTGTTGAGAGGTTTTCCTCCTGATTTTTCACGTAGAATCGATTGCCGTTTTTAGAATTTTGAAATGCCCATTTTTCAATCTAAAAAACAGGGGTATTCTTTTTTCGCCCATGATACCTTTCCAGCTTTTAGATCGTTATTGTACCTACTCTAGTTTTGGCTCAGGATTTAATGGGTTAATGAAATAACGTAAACGTAGTTAAAAATTTTGATTTATTTTCATGTAAAATAGAAATTCATTTTAATACTCTGAATTATTGGATTAAAAATGATGCTTTTTACAATAACTTTTTTAGCCTTTACTCTCTTTATTTCTCAAGATTTCTGGGCATTGCGGAGCTTTCTTTGAGTGTGCTCTCCAATTTTCCGCACTTTAAATTGAGATTGGTGAACTGGGCGTTACCGAGGAGTGGTCTTGCTTTGTTACCTCGAGTTTTTTTACAATCGAATCAACATCTTAATTGTCTACAAGAAAGTGAATCTTGCATTACAACACAGTTAAAAGTCCAAGGAACTGACTGATCATATAAGTTTTTCTTGATCTTTGTGCAGAATCTTAAGATAGTCAATTCTCCACACGTGTTGATATTGAGATTAGGATCCCTCGCCAAGCTAACAGTAAGAGGCGCGCTCTTCACCATGTACGCAAAAAATCTCCAAATTATTTTAAATAGGATGGTATGCAACTTCTACAAGACATCTCCAATAAATTATCAAACTTGACAGAAGAAGTCTCTAGTCTTAAGAGCCAATTCTCTTCCACCAAATCTCTCGTAAAAGAAACGGTCAATGAAGAATTTGAAAAGAAGGAAGCTACATGAAACACGGAGAAAAAGTTATTTGATACTAGGTTAGAGAGGCTAGAACGCCAGGAGGAACTTAGAAACAGACAAGAAAAGCAAAATAATATTGTGATCAGGGGCCTTCAAGTTAAATCTAAAAATAACCTTAGTAATGAAGTATGCAAATTTATCAAAGACTCGTTTGATATTGAAGTTAAGATAATTGAAATAATCCCCATAAGATTGAATAATGGTGGTGATTTACTTATTGTCAAACTGGATAGCTTTGAAGATAAACTTCACATTTTGCAAAATAAAAACAAACTTTTTGGAAGTGACTTGTTTATCTCAAGTGACCACACTATAAAGGAAAGAGAAATTCAAGTCCACCTATTAAAGTTAGCAACAGAGGAGAAAAATCAAGGCAAAACAGTTAAAGTGGGTAATATGAGAATCACAATAGACGGCATTACTAGGGTATGGAAGGAAGATTGGGCTCTTAACGCAAGCAGCTGGTCCAAGCCAGTTTTCTCATGATGACTCAATTTAAGGATTCTTCTGACAACATCACAAGGAACGTGTTTACTATTACTTCTACTCAGAGTACGGAGGACAATAGCCATACACAAGAGCTCATCACTGTCACCACTACAGATTCTTCTGCGATGAATGCATTCTCCAACTACTCTACCTCTAAGCTTAGTTTTAATTCTAATTTTCATCATTCCCATCTTGCAAATCAACCTCTCAGCGTTAACATAAAGCCTTTATCAAAACAATATAATATCTTATTTTGGAATCTACTTGGTTTCTCCAGTTTAATTAATGTAAATAATGAAGACTTTATTGACACTTTTGATACTTGTATAATTCTTTGTATTTCAGAAACTTGGCTGTGCAGCAAGCTCAAGCTCCTCCCTAAACTTTTTTCCAAATTTAAAATCTATGATCAACCAACTACAAAAACCAATGTTATAGGCAGAGCGAGTGGAGGTCTGGGCATCTTGATTGACGAAGGAGTAGTTGGACAGGTCCAAATCGTTCATTACAGTGACTCCTGTATGGCATTAAAGTGTTCCATTGATCACATGAACTATCTAGTTGTTAATATCAATATCAAACCAGAAGCTACAAAGAATTATATTGATAACTTAGTCTCCTCTTTAAAAGTACTGCTAGATAAATTTGATGGGACAGTTTTGATCGGTGGTGACTTCAATGCACGCATTGGAGAACTTAATCAAGCTCCCTTGGAATCCATCATGTTCTCTGATTTCCAAGAAGAAAGGAAATCGTTAGACAAAACTATCATTAAAAGAGGACGGTTGCTAAGCGAAGAAATGGAGAGCCTTGGCTTTATTGTTTTAAATGAAAGAAGCAAGTCAGACCCAGTAGGAAACTTTACTTTTATTAGTCACGTAGGCACAAATACCATAGATTTAGCTTAGACAAATATTAATGGTCTAGAAGCCTTTTCTGATTTTAAGATCTCAAGTGTGGGCCACTAGGATCTGCCAATTCATATTAGTCTTAATAATTCTCTATCAGTGTCAAATCGTTCAAAAAAGGTTTAAAAATCTAAAACTACAATTTTAAAATGGGATGCAGCAAATAGTAAAGACTTCCAGGACAAATGAGCGCAATCTCTTCCTCAATCTGAAGAAGATGTAAACGTTTTAAGCGAAAATTTATTACAATCCACTAGAGACACAGATTTGTCCTTAGGTATGGTCGTCTCTTTTTATCCTCAAACAAACCTAGTTTTATCTAGAGACAAACCTTGGTTCGACAAAGCCTGTAAATCAGCAAATAAACTTAAAAAAAACTTTACTGTAAATGGATCAAATCTGGCAATCCACAATTAAAATCTACTTATATTGTTATTGGGGTTTATGCTATGTCTCTGATTTCGAAAAATTTGAGAACCTCTTCGTAAAGCATTACTTATCTCTCCCTAAAAGTACTCCAAGTTATATGATTAGATTAGAGACTGGCTCTTCCTCAATCGATATCAATGTAGTTCAACGTGCTGTCGAGTTTTTAATTAAGATTCAGTCATCAGTCCTTCATCTTACACCAAAAGAATGTTCAACAAATTAAAAGAATTAAGAGACAATCAATCCACATCCTCCCAATCTTTAAAAATTAACTGGGTAGAACTACTATATTTAATTTTAAAGAAAATTAATCAAGAGTATCTCATAAATTCTGTCAACATTAAAACAATTGAATTAGCTTTTCCTGTGATCAATGGAGCTTTCAGAAATCATGTCTTTAAAAATGATATAAGTAGAGCAGTCAATTCTTCGTTCAGTTCATTTTACAAGGATTTGAAGTGTTTGGTTTACTCTCTCTGTGAGCCCTACCTTTTACTCGCTCTGCCCCTATCTTTTATTCGCACAATTGTTTGCTGCAGACTTGCTGGTAGACAAACGCTCTCTGTTAATGTAAATAGTTTTTTTATCAAAATAAACGAGACTGATGTATGTCCTTTATGTAATCTTAATGAAAAAGTCTCTTTCGCATATTGTCTGTAACTGCCCTATGTATGAAAATATTAGAAATCTCTATTTGAATAATGTAAACCTTATTCCAATTTTAAGCACAAATCTTCCAACAGAATTAGCTAATTTTCACCACTTCATTACTAATGTAATTAAACTGAGATTTACTATACTCGGCGATTAAGTCTAAGAATTATAGGATTCATAGATCATTTGTATCCATCTTTGATCACTTGTATGTGTCATGAACAAAGTTCACGACCATTTGTAATGGAGAAATCCCCAAACAAATAAAGAATAATAATAATAATACTTAAAAATATAGCAATAAAAATGACTTTAATAAACTATATTTCTTTCTATCTGCTCAGTGATGCTAGATGGTACGGACAAATGGAGCCTGCGCAGAAGAAAGTTATGCTGATTGGCTCCAGGCGTCGCCGCCGCTGCCGGCGGTACAAGCGCCTACTGCACCATCACTGGCTAGGGGCCAATCAGAACAACTTTCTTCTGCGCAGGCTCCATTTGTCTGCACCGTCTAGCATCACTGTATCTGCTAGTGACATTAAATCTAAAACTATGGCGGATTTCCTCATATACTCCACTCTTTGAAATTGTGAGCACGACGAATTATAATTTAGTGTATTGTGACGGTCGGTTTTTATTGCACACGGATGTCAAGACCGTTTTAAACAAATTTATATTTTTGGGAGGGTTCCTCGATTAGAGCGGGCGTTACCGCTTACCTGATTGCTGCTTCAAGGGAAATGAATATGAAAATGTAGGAAAAGTGTGCAGATTTTCCTATCCTGGGTCTAATGACCAGGACTCGGACATTGCTGACGGAACATGAGTTTTGCGTTTAGAGAATCCTCAAATACGAATCGATTTCGGCCAGAGCGTCATCAATCGATGACCTCGCGCTGCCATTGTGATGACTCAAAATTGTATAGTTATGAATTATTGATGATTAAACGAACTTACCAAGTGAAGTTCAATCACAATTATATGAGAGAACTTGTTCGAAGATATTTACATGTAATACCCGCTCTTGCCCCCCAGATGACGCCACGTTTAGAGTTGGTACTGCTGAAAAGCAGTTCAAAACTAAAGAAACAGCCTAAGTCGCTGCTCTCTATCTTCCTCTCCCACCACCACTCTCCCTCCCTACTGGACTTCGCGGACATCTTCATTTAGTTTAGAGCCCGAATCATTAGGGTTGGGAGATATTATCCTTGATAATATTCTATGATTAGAGGGTGGGAATTAATATCTTCGAACAAGTTCTCTCATATAATTGTGATTGAACTTCACTTAGATGTTCGTTTAATCATCAATTATACTTCGTTCCTTGTTTGAAGATATTTACATGTAGAAGTTTAGAGTATGCATATCTACAAACTTAATTGTAATAAAATCTTTATTGATTTCGAATAACATAAAAAAGAACAACAATACAAACACTTTCGATTGAACATTAAATTTTATATAAATTCAGTCTTTAAAACACTTAATAGAATATTTTAAGACCATTACATCTATTACTTATTTATTTTTATTAAGATTAACTATCATCATGACTGGATTAATTCAAAATAATCTAGTTAAATTTATATGCTTAAAACTACCTCTGCAAAATTTGCAACAACCCGCTCGAGTGGTCTTTTGTAGAATTTTGTGAAGACCTTGGATTTTACTGACCAACCTGCAGCATCCTTCATAATATTTACATTTAAGCCTTTCTCCCAAGCTTTAGATGTAGATGCGTGCCTAGTCGAGTGAGCAGTGTAATGCTCTGGAATGCCCACTTCCCGCATTACCTGCCTTAACCATCTTGAGATTGTCTGAGAACTTACTTCTTTGTAAGGTTTATTCAACGAAATTATTAATTTCTGTACATTTCCTCTTAAAACATTTGTTCTTTGTATAGAGTGAATTACCGTTCTTGCCACGCATAACCGCTGATTGCTAAAGAAAGGAAATGAAGCGTAAGGCTGATTTGCTCCAGGTCTAGACGTTTTAATAAGCTCCAGAATCCTGATTTCTATACCCTCATTTAAAATCGTTATATTATCTTTTGTAATTAAAGCTATTGATTGTACTCGAAACGCGGATCCTAAAGCTAACAACATAACTAGTTTAAGAGTTAATTTCCTTAAATCTAGGCTTTCTAACGGACTCCAAGATTCTAATTTTTCTAATACTGGATCTATGTTCCAAGTTGTAGCATATTTCGGAGTTGTTGGTTTTAACTTAAAAACCCCTTTGAAAAATCTAGCAATCAGAGCATTTGAAGAAAGATCTTGTTTATTTATAAGCTGTATTGCTGCTCGTAGAGTTCCCAATGTACCCCACGATGCTCCCTCGTTAAACTTCTTTGTCAAACCTTTAAGCACGATCTTATCATCTGAATTAAAAGGATTGCAACTGGAATCTTCACAAAACAACCACCAGTATCTTAAAGATGACTCGTACTGTTTCATCGTATTTGTAGCTAATGATACTAACATAACAACAATAACTTCATCTGACAGTTTTTTTAATCTATATGCTTGTTGTATACAATTCCTGCCACCAGGGAAAGGTCTGCTGCTAACGGGTGTATCAAAGACCTGCAAGGAGATAATAGTAAGTTAGGAGAAGGATACCATTTTAGTGTCTTACTTGACAAAAGACGTTTGAACTCTGGATATCATGGCTGGCTAGGCCAGTCTGGTACCACTATATGCCTCTAGAACCTTCTTCCTTAACTTTCTTTCACACCTTTGGAATTAGAGAAAAAGGGGGGAACGCGTACCAAAACTCTGATTTCCAGGAAATTGTAAAAAAATTTATTGCCTCTGCTCCAGGATCTCTATCCCAAGAACAAAACCTAGCAAATTTAGCATTTATTCTAGAAGCAAACAAATCTATAGAAGGTTTGCCGAAACTAGAGCAGATTTCTTGAAAGGCATTTTCTGATAATTCCCATTCTGTATCTAAATTAGAAATTCTTGAGCCTTCATCTGCCACATTCTCTTCAGAAGCAACGTACTCAGCAAACACCCACAAACCTCTTTTAATATAGAATTCCCAGAGTTCTTTTGTTATCCTATTTAACCACTTGAATTTTGTTCCGCCCATTTTATTTATATAGGCCAAAGCTGTTATATTATCAATCCTCAACAAAATCTGCTTGTCTCTACAATTACTAGCAAAACACTTAAGTCCCAGTAAGGCAGCTTTAATTTCTAGATAATTAATATGATAATTACGCTCATCTATCGACCAAAAACCCTGAGCATACTGGCCATCACAAACTGCTCCCCTCTAATAAAAGAATTTTCATCCCTGCGGGCAGAAAGTGACATTTTCCTCCAGCTGCGCGGGAGGAAAATGTCGCTTTCTGCCGACGCAGGAATGAAAAATCGTATACGCAACACGGGAGGTAGTAAAGAAGCCTAAGATCTCACGATTGTCACCCTCGGCTTCGCCTCGGGTGACAATTTTCGTGAGATCTGAGACTTTCTTTACTTTACCTCCCTTGTTGCATAATGTACTATTAATTTCTTTAAATTCAAAATAAATCTATTTGAACCATCCGGTTTAGGAATAACAAAAAAATTCGATAAAAAGATAGACTCAGAGTCTGGAACTGATGAAATTACACCTGATAACTTCATCTTATTAATTTCAAAGATGATGGCCTTATTTTCTTTCTCATTGGAAAACATTTGTTTAGGGGTTTCAAACTGAATAGGAGGATCTATGAAACGTAACTTATAACCTCTAATTATATCAAGGACAAAATTATCTGTCGTGAAGTTCTTCCATGTTGTCAAAAATTTTTGCAAACGTCCAGCTGAATTTACCTTATTTAATGCCTCCTGTGTGGTTGAGTTTGTGTGTAATGTTTCCTGGATGGTTGTGATTTGTATCTGCTCTGGTGGCTCGCTATTCTGGAGGTGTAAGTTCTGGACGAGTGCGGTCTGTCGCTCCCCCTGCTCACCTCTCTGTTGCTGGGGGAGCTCTTCCAGTTTAAATAATTCACCTGTGGCTTAAACGGAACCTTGGACTTCGTCTTAGAATCCTTCAAAATGTCCTTCGAAACTTTCTCTAAAGTCTTTACATTTTCAATTTCCGTTTTTAAGTTATCACCGAACAGCAATGACGTAGATTATAAAAAAGGTCCGCTAATAACTTAACTGCGTTTGACATCAACTTTAGAAGAAAGTCTCGATCTACATTCTCGTTGTTTAACATAAGGTCCACAGCTGAGGCCGCCGCTGACAACGAAGCGCCAGCTAAATCCTGATAATGTTTGAAATGACCGCCTCTCGCCGCAGCTTTAGGATGTAAATCAATTGCGATCTCGTCATTCAGAGAAGGAGCTTCAAGGTTGATTGCACCAGTTCTTGGAGTGGACTTGAGAATTTCTTCTTTTTCCTCTTTATTGGGAAAACCATTTTTCGTCCAAAATCGAAGTCTCTCGACTAAGTCTTCTCTGAGGCACAATTCAGCCTTCTTCTGACTTGGTGCTTCTCCAAGAAAAAATACCGTATCCAGGACCTCTTCTCGATGTTTGTCCAAGAATTCCAAGTCTTCCGTGTCCTTCGAAGCGTGTCTCTGCACGTCTGAAAATTCCGGTATTAGGACCCCATCAGAATGTTTTAATCAAACTAAGCACACGGCTTTAACATAGCCTTAAAACTCGGCTTTAACTTATATTTAATGAATTTTAGCCCACGGCTTTAACATAGCGTTAAAACTCGGCTTGTATTGTAAAAAACATTCATAGAGCTCTTCGATCTCTCTTGAGAGTCGCCATTGTTCTGAAACAAAGAACAAAACCAAACGAAAATTTTTAAAAATTTATTACCCTCAAGACTTAGTGGTTGATCCTCCTGATCTCCAGTCAACTGCTCTTGCAAAGCTTGGAATTCCTCCTGAATCTCGCGCATGCGACGCTTCATGGCTTCTTTATTCTCCATCTTGAGCCAAACCGTCAAAGAATTACGTGTGTCGTCACCGGGCGCCAAGAAACGAATGAAGATGTCCGCGAAGCCCAGTAGGGAGGGAGAGTGGTGGTGGGAGAGGAAGATAGAGAGCAGTGACTTAGGCTGTTTCTTTAGTTTTGAACTGCTTTTCAGCAGTACCAACTCTAAACGTGGCGTCATCTGGGGGGCAAGGGCGGGTACTACATGTAAATATCTTCGAACAAGGAACGAAGTATAATTGGGAATCAAAATCGCCTTTAGTAAAACAAAATAAAAAACAATCAGTTCTTCCATTTTAAACATTATTTTAATGAAACAGATTGAAATCAAATATTATTTACAAAAAAAACGATACACCGAAAATCTCAGACTAGAATAACTAATCAACGCGTAACATCAGCGGCAACGCGAGGGAGCTCCTCCCGAGCGGCTTGGACTAGGGTCGGCGTATTGACGACCTTTTGCCAACTCGAGAAGACTGCCACGACGTTGCTCGCCTTTCGCTCGATCGCTCGTTCGCTCGTTCTTGATCGAGCCGCCGTCGCCGCTCGCTCACACTTCGCTGTTTCGGCGAGACAATTCCCGAAATCAGCTGATTTTGGAGAAAAATAACTTTAACTTTTACAGGGTCTTTACAGCCTTTGAGGGGTCGAGACCTACCTCCTTCGCTTCGTATGAAGGCGTTGAACAAAATTATCGCGGTCGCATCGCGATCAGAAGTTGCGTTTATGAGTTATGTTAATGTAAAGTTGAAGATAACATTCTTAATTTGCCTCACGTAGGCATATACGCTAGTACTAGCACGTGGGCGTGGCCTAATCTTTAGGGTGATTCTACAATTGAACGCTTATTTAAATGCTTTTTGATTAATTTATTAAAATTATTTAAATTTCGCTAAACGCGACCGTTACAGTATACATTAAGTTACATAATATTGTTTGAGAGTGTCTGTCGTCGTCTATTATAAAATATTTTATTTTTACAAATGATTTATCACTCAGCTGGGCAAATGAATTATTTAATCGATTGTTATGATTTAAGTATCCTTCACATAGACATCGATTTTTAATGATTTTAACAAAGATTTTACAATTTTCTGAAATGCCATAGTCTTGTACTGTGTCATCATCGATATCATCACCCTTGCCAAAATAGATTATGTCTTCTGATCGACTTGCGTTTTTTACTTTAGCACATAAGATTTTGTTACAATAATTTTTAACTTTTAGAACGAAGTTCTTTATAAACGAAATATTTTAAATAAATGTTCATCAAAATTGTTATAAACTGTTTAAATAGATAAATTTAGATAATCAGGTACAAAACCTGTTACAATATTAAAATACTCTAAATTAATTAGCGGAGAAGGATACTTAATTCTATAAGGAGTATCAACAGTTGATCCTAGCATTAACTGAAGTGTTCTTATGAGATCTTGGACTTGGCATAGGATCTAAATTAGGATATTTCATGGAACGTTCAGCATAAATTGTTTAATACCTTGTAGAGGTGCTTTAGCAACACTATCAACGCGACAAATTACAATATGTAGTTTAAGAAGCATCTGCTGTTTCTTGATTGACAAAAAAGACTGGCATTTCTGGCTTTTCTTTAACAAAATATAATCCATAAGTTTTAAGTTTATTCATTCGTTCTTGAGTTAGCAGTTCATTCCATCATATTCATCTTCAATATAACCTACTTTGTGGAGTCTTTCATTAATAACGTGATCATAATAATCTTCATACATTTGTAGCATATTAGAAACCTCCGTTGACGGATCGATAAGAACGAAAAAACTAGAATCGCTCGGGGACAAAACAGCGTATAGTGGACAATACCGATACACTTTACGCGAGCTCCCAGCCGCGAGGAAATCCACGATAAACGCGTCGACGGTCACTGTGTACCCTTGGCCCGACAGGTGATCGACGATAGGCTGGTATCTGTTCGATCTTTTCCTGCTGGGCTTCAGAGAACGCTGTAAGACGGTTCTCGAAGGGCACGGTGACGTTGACGATGTGCACGCTGCGTCGAGCATTGTCGCGGACGACGATGTCAGATCTTAAAGACGCAGCGGCACCGCGGACACCCTCGATGGTTTGGTTGACCCGGATGGCCCCAGAACACCTCGCAGCCCTCACCAGGCGGTTTTGTATCGCGTTGTGACGCAGCTGTCTCGCCGCCGACCCCAGCCCATAGTGGTTTAACACATGCGGGATTGTCTCGAGATCCCGGTGCATTTACGACACCAATTGTCGACACCCACTTGCCATCTCTTGGTGGCGTTGAGAGGCAGAACGCTGAGGCGAGCGCGGAGGATGAACCGCCACTCGCAGAAGCGGGTGTTGCGGCCGGTCCGGCGGAAGTAGTTAGAAACCGCATTTCCCCCGGTGACCTCGAGAACCTTGCCTTGATTGGGTTTGGCAAGGAGCAACTCCGCATAGTGTCGCCCCAACAGCTGGCGCAGGGCCCCGATAACATTTTTCAGCGAGATGTCATCCCCATCTGCGCAACGCAGGCGGAGCCCCTCTCGATCCCAGGTCCATCGCAGCTCGAGCTTGGTCTTTATTCTAGCAGCTGCGATTCGCACCCTGGAGAAAAACGAGCGCTTTTCCCAAGCCCTTGGCAGATCTTGCTCCCCCGAGAGGTAGCGGGCAATATCGATGTTACTCGCCCGTTTGTATAACCTCCCGTGAGGGAGGGAGATAGACCGTCTCCGCGCTCACCCACCGTGGGAGATTCAGCCAGCGCTTAACTATCTTACCTATTTGCTTGTCTGCCAGGGTCAAGTACTCCTTCTCGATCACGGCGGCGTCCTGGAAGATAAAATCCATCCTAGGCAAGACGAAGGTTGCCGCCGCGTCAAGCTACTGTCAGGGCGCAAGCATGGACTCATCGATCTCGTGAAGATCGGAGAGGAGCGCCGCTAAGGTATTCGTTGGCGTTTGACGCACCTGGTATCCCGTGGGGATGCCCAGGTGGTCGTATGCGTCGGTGAGGCCAAGTGCGCGCACTGGCTGCCCCTGGATGTGGAACTAGAACTGCGGGGCCTCCTCCCCTCATCGACCAGTGATGTGTAGGGTAGCACACTTAGCCGGGTTAAAGAGCAGGCCCACAGCCCGAGCTCCACAATCCGCTGCCTTAAGGAGGCGCCGCACTGCCGCCGGAGATTCGGCGAGGACTGCCACGTCGTCGGCGTACGCCAAGATGGTGGTGCGTACGCCCTTGAGGATGTACCCCTCCTCTGTACGGTCCATCTCACGAAGGACCACCTCCAGGGCGAGGTTAAAAAAATCCGGACTCAGTGGACAGCCCTGACTAACCCCGGCAAGCAAGCGGGTGAGGGCGGTGACCTCCTCGGCAGTGTGCACGCGCATGTTGGAGTTTGCGTAAAGCGACGCGATGGTGTTGCGCGCTTTTTCAGGCAGGCCGTGGCCTCCAAGCGCCCGGGCGATAGAGGAGTGGGGCACCGATCTAAAGGCGCTGGCCCACGCATTGACCCTGTTGGTGAGGAGCGCGGCGAAGAGCTTGGGGCAGGTGTCGCCGAGTGCAATGAGGCGCCAGTTGTTAATGTCGGCGACGTTCCCCTTTTTGTGGAGGAGTAGGGTGGTCGACTCACCCCAACAAGAAGGGGCTACCTCCAAGCGCCAGACGGTATTAAAGAGGGCCGTTAGCACGTGAGCGCCAGTGTCCGCCTTTCGGATATCGGAGATGGTCAGTCCGTCAGACCCCGGGGCGGTGTTTGTCCGGCCCCAGAAATTCAGGAAGACCTCCTCTCGAAAAGACGGACCAGTTCGGCGGCGCTCTCTACCGACGGCTCCTCATGGTGGAAAACGGGCGTCCATTCGACCTGTCCGTCTCTAGGAGCGGCCAGCACCTCGAAGTGCTGTTGCACCTCGGTGAGGCTGATCTTGCAGAGGTTGTTGTACCCCTCCAAGATCTGCTGGACTGCTCTCTTCCTGTTGATCCAGTAGAGACGTTAAAGCCTTGTGGCCGCCCTAATGCGGTCTGGTTGCGGCTGTGATGGTGGAGCCGCTCGCCGCGATCCTCGACGAGGTGCGTTGT
Organism: Anagyrus pseudococci; assembly: GCA_030522585.1. Lineage (NCBI taxonomy): Eukaryota > Metazoa > Arthropoda > Insecta > Hymenoptera > Encyrtidae > Anagyrus > Anagyrus pseudococci. The sequence goes on along the minus strand of JAPYYQ010002922.1, from coordinate 2,145 downwards.
TGGCGGCAGGCTGTTGGCAAGCTAGATGGCCGAGGAACTCGGCCACCCACAGCGCGCAGTTCTCCAGCTGTTTAGAGTCCGCAGCCCTATCGAGCCCCCTCACGAGCTCGCCTTGCTCCTTTGTAGGTTGCTGGCCGCCAATTCAGGGGCGTCGATTCGGGTTACAACCCGCCTCTTCCCGCCGTCCGCAGGGTCTTGCAGGGGTAGCTGATGGCCATGCCGCGCCGCCTAGGTGGAAGGTGGCAGCGCCCCCTATACGCGTTCCTCCGCACGTGCGCGCGCGGGGCGGCGATCTGCATCACCAGGTTTGCTTGTGCGATGCCACAGAACCGAAAGAAGAAAAACTTCCTGTGGCGGTTGACCTAGACACCGTTATCGGCGACCTGCATCACCAGGTGTGCCTGTACGATGCGAATGGGACGTAGAAAGCGAAACTTCCTGTGGCGGTCGATCTAGACACCGTCATCGGCGATCTGCATCACCAGGTTTGCCTGTGCGATGCCACAGAACCGAAAGAAGAAAAACTTCTTGTGGCGGTTGACCTAGACATCGTTATTGGCGACCTGCGTCACCAGGTGTGCCTGTGCGATGCCACAGAGACGTAGGAAGCAAAACTTCCTGTGGCAATCGACCTAGACACCGTCATCGGCAATCTGCATCACCAGGTTTGCTTGTGCGATGCCACATAGCCGAAGCAAGCAAAACTTCCTTTGGCGGTCGACCTAGACACCGTCATCGTCGTTCTGCATGTCCAGTAGTGCATGTGCGCTGCCACAGACCCGAAAGAATCGAAACTTTCTGTGGTGGTCGATCCAGACACCGTCATCGGCGACCTGCATCACCAGGTGTGCCTGTGCGATGCCACAGAGACGTAGGAAGCGAAACTTCCTGTGGCGGTCGACCTAGACACGCCACAGAGCCGGAGGAAGCGAAACTTCCTGTGGCGGTCGACCCGTACACCGCAATCGGCGACCTGCGTCACCAGGTGTGCCTGTGCGATGCCACAGAGACGTAGGAAGCGAAACTTTCTGTGGCGGTCGACCTGGACACCGTCATCGGCGACCTGCGTTACCAGATGTGCCTGTGCGATGCCACAGAGCCGTAGGAAGCGAAACTTTCTGTGGCGGTCGACTTAAAGACCTTTATCGGCGACCTGACCCACCAGGTATGCCTACTCGACGCCAAGGAGCCGCAGGAAGCAAAACTTCCTGTGGCGGTCGACTTAAAAACCTTCATCGGCGACCTGACCTACCAGGTATGCCTACGTTATTGACGACCTACACCAGCAGGTCTGCCTACTGGACGTCAAAGAGCCACTGGAAGAAAAACTTCCCGTAGCGGCCGACCTAGAAACCGTCATCGGCGACCTGCGTCACCAGGTCGACCTGGTCAGCAGGTACGTAACGTCGTGTAAAAGAGTCTGGTGAAAAATCTTCCTCAAGGCTTTGGCTAATAGTAATTTTGTCAGGGGTTTGAAATGAATATGAGAGGAAAGCGCCGTGCGGACGGTGAACGCCGGACAATCTGAGTTTTTAATATATGTAAGAAGACTAGCCAGAATCCTGCTCGCTCGTTACCGCTCGCTCGGTTTGGCATTATTCCTGGGTTTTGAAATAAGGGTGTGCAAGAGTCCTTGCACGCTGACCCTCGCTTGGTTTGACTTTATTTAAAAGAATACATTTAAATTTAGAGTTATATACTTTGAAATGTATTTTCTAAACTCTTTTTAAACGATTTATGCTTACATTGATATGATTTTAGCAGCCTGGTAGAAATCGTACTCGATGAAGCTTTTTTGGCGAGAATATAGCCATTTTATGTTTTTAAAGCACACTTTCTACTACAGTCATATAACTATTCAGTTAATAATGTAATAATTTGCATTTGTTTAAAAAGTTATTGACAATTATTACTTTATCCTAGTCACTTAAAACTATTCAGCGCGCTTAAACGAAGTATTTTTTGGACCAATCACATCACTATTAATCTGATGTTCTAAGTACAAAAGATATTTTATTAATGTCGCTAAAATCCTTGAACGCTCCCGATAATTGATAATGATAATATCCACTATAGTGGCTTAACAGCATTCTTAAATTGTAAAATTATTCATGACTCATTTGTTTAGAATTTACTTAGATTGTA
>JAPYYQ010002921.1:0-14601 GCA_030522585.1 Anagyrus pseudococci | reverse complement strand
GGCTAGAGGGTGAGAGAGAAAGAGAGAGCGGTGGAGGGAGGAAGACGCGTACATGCCGTAATTATCTGGAGCGTTGTCGCGCTCATCCGCACACTTTGGAGGCTATTAAAGGCCAGATGGGTTGCCGAGGTGTGGGGGAGGGCTGAAGTAGTGGTTGGTGTAAAGAGCGATATCGCGGCGGTATAGCGGCGACTACATTTGCGACGTTGGAAGGGGCTTCTTTCATCCGGTCTCCGCTCCTTACACGCCGTTTTCTCTCTCTCTAGCACTACATCCTTCGCCAACGAGACCAGCCCCTTGCTGCTGCTGCTCCTCTTGAGCGCCGGCTCCTTTATTGCGCTTGGGACGCGGGAGCGAGGGATAGAGAGGCGGAAGCTTCGCTTATAAGTGGGAAGCTTGCGTGAAGGAGGGAGCACGAGAGTGGAGGGAGGCGGGGGAAGAGAAAAGGGAGGGAGCAATAGACGTCGAGCTTATACCTCCCTACAACGTCGTCATCATCGACTTTGTGGGGATGTTTCGATAAAAGCTCCTTGAAACTCGCTCCGCCTTTCTGTCCCCCCCCCCCTCCCGACCTTCCTCTCTCTCTCTTCCTCTTTGTCTATTTCTCTCGTTCTCGAGAACTTGACGCTCTCGTCGTCGACGCGCGTTGAAGCGCCGGCGCGCGGTTCTCTTTAGGATGTTCTCTTGGCTCCGCACAATTTGAGAAACGCGACGCTCCTTCCGCTGCCCGACCTCTCGCCCCACCCCCAGCCCCTGCCTCCACACGCTCTTGCGCTCCACCGCAGCTTTTTCGCTTATTTATTTTTCCCTCGGCTTTGAGCTGCTTAGGCCGACTGCCGCCCCGCGAATACATATGAATAGACGCGCGCTTCGCAAAAACTTTTAGCCTCTTTTACTCCCCCTCCTCTTGCCATCCTCTCTTTTCGCTCTGTGTGTAGTGTGCATGCCGCGGACCCCATCTCCTGCGTCTTCGTCAAGCTTTCTTTCAACCGCCTTCCACGTTCATTCGCACCTGCGCTCGTGTATGTATAACTTTACGGAGAACTGACTTTCTCTCCGTCTCTCTTCGCGCTTGCCATCTTCTATGCGACGATGTATTTTCACGGGGGATGGGAGAAACACGCTGCATCTTCGAGGAAAGTTCGTTTTCTGAAAAATCGTACGCCGCGATAACGACGCGAAAGCAGACGACAAGGTTGGTTGTATACCAGTGCGGTGGCGCGTTCTCAGACGCTGCTTTCCTTTTTCCTCGAACCTCTTTTTTTTTTCACCGAAAATACTTAGCTTGCACATTTTTCTGCGCGCCGGACGTTTGTCTATACAAGCATAAATTTTACGAGATACGCTTGGGGCTCTCATACACACGCTATACGCCCTCGCGCACACGGGCACACATTGAACAATTTCGTTTTCTTCCATTTTCATTTTCTTATATGCGCCCACCGTGTCCGCGTAAGCGCTGTGTGCTTCCGATGAGTTGGCATTTTTGGCTCGTGCTTTTCCTAAATTTTTGGTTAGTTGCACGGGACGTCTGTATGGACTGCTGAGAGCTCGTCTCTGGGCGTATGTGTGCGCTGGGGTTATATCGGAAAAGCGAAGATTGAAAAAGGAAAACGCGCTGGCAAGTTTCAATTTTTCGTTGTTTCATGCCTCCCAACGACTCGTGTCGCGACTTTCCGCGGAAATGCGCGCTCCTGTATTCTCTCTCCTCCGATGGAAAAAAAACTTGTATTGCTTATTGACTTTTTTATTGTATCCCGAGATGTTCCATCGCTTATTGTTGTTGTTATTGTTGTTGTTGTTGTTGTTGGCATAGTTCGAGAACACGTGGATAGACGCCTAGGGGTAGAGAGATGCTGGCGATGGCGAAGTAAGTTTCGCAAATTTTCGCGCTCAATGGAATATTTTACGGCTGTTTTGAGGCAGATAAATTGAAAGTTGTTCAATTAATTATTATAATTTGAAAAGTGAAGGGGTTTGGGGGGGGGGGGCACGGAGTATTACATCTCCATTATAGCCACTATTTGTTTGAGCCTCGCTATACCGTTAATACATTAAAATATTCGCAGGCCATTAATTTGAATTTATTACGTTAACTGAGATCGAGTTGCAATTGTCGATGATAACAGTCAATTTATATCGAATCCCTAACTGGAATCGTGGCATATATAGAATGCCTTATTCAAACTACTAGTTGATTGAAACTTCTCAGTATAATGCATTTCGTGTCACCAATGCCGTGTAATGCCAATGGAAACATTATCGCTTAAGAATATTGCAAATCATTTTATTCCTCATTATATACGACTCGGACAATTTAATTATTATATTTGCAAATTCAGCTGTACAATATCTAATAATGCAAATAAGCGATAAATACTCCTGGTTTAAACATTTGTAATAATCTTACGGAAAACACGGGTGTTACGGAATACAAGTCTAGTACACAGGTTTATTAAAATAATATTTCTCTATTTGAAAACTCATTTCTCAACTCGTTAGAAAATATCGAACTGCGCATTAAAAGTTTTATCGACTTCAAAACTGTTTTTCGGCAATACACATTGTTCCCCGTAAATTGCGTTTTTTTTTTCTTCCTCCAGCTTCACTATTTCTCGATCAATTCCGCAGAATGAGACGTTCTACTCTGGCACGCGGTAATTTGAAGAAAAAAGAGGGAAGAAGATACGATTTTTGTTTATTGTTTTATTACTTATCCGAAGTGATTGCTCGGAAGATGTGTGTAACCGCGGTTAAACTTTTGCCATATAGAGCGCTCGAGAGCGATTTTGACGAGGAGCCACACTCGTATATACGAAAAACTCTCGTGCGGCAATAGCTCTTATTCGCGTTTATTGCTTTGTTCTATTTTCCTGCGTGGCCTTTTTTTTCATAAATTTTTCTCTAAACTTTTCGACGTCAAACCTATGTATATACATTTCTCCCAGGGCCTGGCCTGAGCGTTCTTGAGTTTTATCAAAACACATTTTCCTTCTTCCCTCTTCATTTATTATACGAGCTATTTTTGGACGAGAGAGAGAGAGAGCACTTTATTCCAACGAAATCTCTCTGTACGTTCTCAAAATGATATCGAACGAGCTTTCCCGCCGCTGCGAATATCGAAAACATTCGAATATGATAGACGCGTCTTAAGCTAAACTGGGGATTAAACGAAATGAGTTATTTCGATCAGAAGCGATTACGTAGGCGTGGGGGGGAGGGGCGGAGAATAGAGAAAGGGAGAAAGAGCTAAGCCATTAGAGAGACAGAAATGTGTTAGTCACCAAAATGACTATAGATATATATCGCTATTAAAGCACTACCCCGCCGGCTCACAAATATAATCAAAGTCCTTAAGCTAAGGCCATTTGCGCATTAGAGCCTTACGCTCATAGCGAGCATAACACGGCTCGAAAAAGCCATTGACTTCCAGTCGAGCCGAATCCAAGTGCTGACCCCGAAGTAAAACACCGCGAAATTGTCTTGCTCTTCTCGGAAATTTTTCCTGCTTCCCCCTCCAGAATTGGCCAATTCGTGGGCTCGAGGAAGTAAAGGAGCAGACGAGGCGAAGAGTGAGCCAGCGAGACGGAGGGGGGGGGGAGGGCGAGTAGGTGGCTTGGCCGGGGGGGTTGCGCTGACTCAATAAAGCCGTAATCCGCAAGCCTCTCCTCCGTCCGACATTCATTACTGCCGGCCAACAATGGGCCCGGCCGCGTTCCGTCTGCCGCGGAGCGCAGTATGTCCGTTTCCCGATTCCTGCCACCACCCCCCCCCCCTCCCCATTACCGAATCCCCGTCCGAAGCGTCGTCGCAGCCACTCTCCCTCCCTCTTGCTCTAGTCATCGTCTTTCTCTCTCCCTCGAAGCCACAGCTTCCCTCAGCGGAGCCAGTTCTCTTGGCCGCAGAGAAGCCGGGGCTCCTTCTCTCTCCCTCTCTCGGTTCTTGCGGTTAGGAGGCACCTTGGCGCGCTGAAAAGACACAAGCTGATTACGCCGGCTCGGAAGTAGTCTCTACCTCCAGTTCTCCTCCCTCTCCCCCCGGCTCCACTACCTCCGCCTCTGCTTTTCCTTGTTCCGCGTTTGCCTGCCGCTGCGCGCGAGCGCCGCTTGACTTCACGCCACTATACCCGCCGCAGCCGCTGTAGGGCAAGCGAGAGAGAGAGAGAGAGAGAGAGAGAGAGAGAGAGAGAGAGAGAGGAAGGAAAAAGACGCCCTCGGAGCTGCGCAGAGAGAGAGAGAGAGAGAGAGAGAGAGAGAGAGAGAGAGCAGCGGCCGCGGGGGCTAGCCAGCACAGCGACCGGGGCTGTTTAATAAGCTTGGCAAGGAGTTTCGACCTGGCGAGCGGCATGCTAAGCTTTCCATTGATCATTTTGGCCGGGTTTCCCGTACCCTCTTTCTCCCTTACCCGCCTCCTCCTCTTGGGACATTACGGCTGGATATAGGGGATGCATACTACTTACTTGTGCTTGATGAACCAGAGTTTTCAAGGGACTTTTGTTTTGTTCAGCTTAATGAGAGGCGCGAGGATGAGAATAATTGGATTGGTAAATCGATAATTGCCTCTATATTCGATAAAGCGATTACTCGGAAATTTTTTTTAACTCCACCCAGCAATCGTTATCGTATTCAATCGTTATCATCAGTGTACGCATGCAAAAGCACCGCAACAAATCTCACACGGTGTACATAAATACATCGTTCAACCAAAAAACTGCCAGGTCACTCGCTCAACGAACGAATGATCTCATTTTTCCTCGGCGTTACACGTTATAGTTGAAGGTAAAAATTTGTTCCAAACGAGCACACACAGGCGCTGCTTTGCACAATAGCGAAAGAAGGAGGGAGCATGACTGCGCACACCAGTATATATACGCCAGCGTTTTTAACTAGCCTCTCCTGCAAGTAATGGTCGGAGGGGAATTAAATCATAATTTCATTTGCCTGTCTCGCTCTTCTCCAGCCCTACCCCCCTGACCCTCCGGCTCTTCCAGAGCTCCGTCTCCTTCTTAACTCCCCTCCCCCCCCCCCCGCCTAGCTCTCGTTCTATCCTCCTCTAGCAAACGACTTCCGACGGCAGAAGCTGCCATTAATTATTTCGCAAAGGAGAGCAAGTAGCAAAGACGAGGGCTCCTGTGTATATATACGTAGATAGACGCGTATAACTGTAGTCTCTTTAGTCGAAAGGGAAGCGGAGCCCGAGAGAGAAGAGTCGAAAATAAGAGTGTAGTAGAAAAGCGGGGGAGGGCGTAGGACTGCGGAGGGGCGGGGAGAAGGGGCAGCGCTGAAAGACACAAGTGCAGGAGTATAACGGTATAGCGGAGTTAGCATTCGGATTTGAAAATGCTGCGCTGGGCGCGGGGGGTGCAGGAAAAAGCCTTGCCCTCCAACGGGGCAGAAGCGGGAGTAGTGGTGCTTAGCGAGACTAGCAGCTCACTGTGCAGAAGCACTCCAATGACTTCGCCTAATTTCCTTTTAACGCTTTCTCTCTCTCTCTTATTCTGCTGCAACGCTCTTGTATTCTACGCGCAAAAAGCTTGTTATTATACGCACGTGGACCTGGTTATTGTTCCGGGGGATGTGTCTTCGTAAGCCCAAGTCGATTGACTCCTCGCTAACGGCTTTTCTGCTTTTCCTACATCTCTCGCCTGGCACGTGTTTGCTCTTTCGATTTGGCACGGGCGTTAACAATACTGTATACGCTCATGTGCGTCAGAGGCAATTATTTTCTCCTACGCGTCAACTGTCCCGGCTGGCTGAGAAATGTCGTTGGTCCTTGGAGTTTATTTTGCCTGTTTGGCCGGTTGATTTCGTTCCTGGGGATAAGTGACAATTTCCAAGATGGCGAAGAGAGCCGCGATATATTTTTGGGCTTGTTTATCTTTTTTCTCTCTCTTGGACCGACCATCGTTTGCTTTTCATTTTGCCCTCCTCCTCCTCCCCCCTGCTGTTTTTACAGATCGATCGAACTCTATTATAATTGAATTATTTAACGTCTTAAGGCCGAGGGCTTTTAGGCCGGATAAAATACGAGATGTTGGTTTATAATCAGTAAAGTCTAGTATCGATAATTGATCGTTTGTATGATTGATTTGTTTTTCAAAATTAATAACAGCAAAAGATTAGACCGAATAAATATTGTGCTCGAGTCTGAGAGTGAAGTTTATGTTTAGTTTTGCTGCGGTAAAATGTAGATAAAATATATAGATCTGTGTAGGCTTACGTCAATATGACGTTTATTGTTTTATCAGTGATATAGACGTTGATAAACGTATCATTCCAGATTGAAATCAAAACAGATCGGTACACAATACGATGATTGAGTTTGTACATTTGTGGCTTCTTAATATAAGGTGAATTCTAGTTTAACGATACGTGACATTGAAAAGAAACTTTAGTCTTTGTAATAATAATTGAAATTGAAAAAACATCACAAAAATTTTAACCTATTAAGAGAGGATTTTTCTAGTGAAAATTTTAAATTTTAAACGTCAAGAAGATTAAATTAAAAAAATTTTCGTGATTAATTTTTCGTCAGAACTAAAGAAAAATCATAACATTAAAAGATTTGCGTTGTTAAAATTTAATTTTCAAGTAAGAGCATTAACGACAATACAATTTTCACTTTTGAATTTAAAAGTATTGCGAGACTTTTGACGCACAATGTTTCCACGTGTTTATTTTTTTTTTAACAAAAATGTCAACGTTTTTTAATTGCTCTGATTTTTAAAAATACTAATTCATTTGGATTTCCGTATAGAGGGATATATAATTCTGTCATATTCAAATATTTAAATTAATACCGATAGAAATAACAATAACCGGAAAATGAAGCTTTTATGACTTAATTTAGGTTTGGTCGAACTTTTAAATGACCACAACTTTGTTTCAGATAGTTGGAACATGGATGGGAACTTCTTTTTTTTTGTGAAATAAATTTCTCCTGAGTAGATTCCATGGTTCAAGTAATTTCAAATTCCACCGCTCAGTACTCGCCAGAAGCAATGTGCGAGCCTCAAGATCGAAAAGATGAAGCTTCTATATTGCGCACTTTAAGCTTTAGCCGAGATTTTTATAAGCAAGTTTAAAAGATTTTATATTTTACATGCAACAATTAACCCAGATAAAATCTCTGATAAGTTTCTACGAAAGTTTGTTTTCTTCTTTTTTTTTTCATTCTCCAGATAATAATCCGTTTTTTCTTTAGAAATTTCATATTTCATTATTATTAAATATCCAAAGCTTTCATAAAGTATTTCCAAGCTATCTTTTCACATCACTGTAATGCTGAACAAAAAGTTGTATTATGCAGAAAAATACCGGTATTTGAATCAATAGTCGAAATTCGAGCACCAATTCATTTCGTTTTAATTTAATAAAGAATCCAATGGTACTTGTTCGAATAATCATTTTAACAAAGCATATTTGTCGAATTAAAATAAATAAAATATTTTTTAAGCGAAATAATAAATAAACTTTTCAATAAGTAATTAGATTTTCCGTATCTCTGATTGTTTGTTAAATCAACGTCCGCGGAAAACAAGTAAGGCTTCATAAAGGTCGAGAAACTGTACTCGCGAAATTTATAAACTCCACGGTTGGAAAGGGGGGAAGCTTCGTGACGACTTTATCGTGTAGTTTGTCGAGATGCGCCGTGAGCTTTAAAAAGCATTAACATTGCATAACTTTAACCAACAACAACAACAACTACCGCTACAACCGCAAATTTATTAGTTACCTTAGCATTATAATATCGAGAATAATCTTCGTATTAAGCCATTATTAAAAAGACAAGTATTTTTCTTTCTCGTTTGTTTCGCATAAGCTCTAATGGATTTGAAATATGCACATTGTATTCCAAATAAATATAACTATCGCGCGAAAGTATAGCTAATGATGTTCAATATTATAAGTATATAATCTCGACCAAACGGTGCATTAAAATGATAATACTGATTATTTGCGTATAATCGCATCTAAAAATAAATTCATTTTAGTTTCAACAATAACTCTCATCATCATCATTATTTCCACTCTAACGAATTATCCACGTCGAAATAATTTCGTGAAAAAAAAAAGAAAAAAATTCATTTTAAAATCTCATTCGTTATTTCCATCCTCTAGCTCTATATATATACACTTAGGTACTAGTATCTGTCCTTTGACAACTTCACTTCCAAGTCGATCCGTTAATTAGTGTAATTTCGTCGTTCTCTTTCACGAATCGCATTTGGCGTTTATCGAACTATTCCGAGCAGCAAGTTAGAAGATGAAGATAGAAAGACAGAGGAGGGGGGTTAGTGCGAAAACTCCATTGCCGCGGCGTCAGCTCGGCAACTATGCGCCGCTTGGCTTTCCCCCTTATACTCGTTACATTTCTTTCTCCTCGTGTTAGGGCGCGCGCGCACACACGCTGAGCTTTCGTTCATACTGGCTCTAGAACCCCTTCATCTTAGTCACTCGTCAGGGCTACTGCCCCGGTGCCTCGAGCTCTCTCTCTCTCTCGAGCCTTTTGCGGCTGTCTCCCTCTAGTCCGGATATCTATAAAAATGTCGCTCGTGCTTTCGAAACTTTAAATCGCCGGGACTATTATTCCGAGGCGCTGGCAGAGTCAGTAGGGGAAGGGGGTATAGAGAGGGATCGGGGGAGAGAGAGAGAACGCAAGCTCAAGGGGGGTGGGTGGTGGGGAAGGGGTGAAGGGATCGAGCGGGAAAGAGGGACAGAAAGAACGAACGCTAGCCTGGCCGAAAGTTTCTCGATAAATCATCGAGTGGCGGGAGTGAGATAGCGATGCGAGCTGCCAGGAAGTCAGAGCGAGAGAAAGAGAAGGGGGGAGGCAAGGGCGAGAGAGCAAAGGAGGGAGGGTTGGTGGCCACCAAAGCCGGTGCGCGAGCTAGTGGAGGCGAGGCTCGAGGAAAGGCCAAGAGTTGCGGAACTAATAAATATTAATATCCCCGGAGTTTGGAGCGAGCGCGCGAGAGAGAGAGAGAGGCCGGGGGTGGCTGCGCGCGGTTACTTTCATATATAATCGATCGAAGCGATTTTTACGGCGCTGATAAAATTGTGCGAGCACTGCTCTGCTCCTCGTCGCTTGCCGGCATCGAGGCGGACGCGCCCGGGCTGTTCTGTCACTGGACGAGATGAGGTTTTTTAACAAGCCCTCCAAGTCCACCCCCTTCCCCCCCACAACGTTGCTTGCATCCTCATACCGAACTCTACAGCTCCTTTCCCCTCTGCAGCTGTTATCATATTGTTCGTCGGCGCAGCGCTTATGAAGTAACTTCGATCCCCACCCTCGTCGATTTCCTCCTTTTACCCCGTTTTTTTCTTCGTGGCTCCCTTGTTAAGCGGAGACGACCGCTAGGTATAGGCAGCGCGATAGCGTGCGTGCCCCGTTTCTTCTTCATCTTTTTTTCCTCTTCCCCCCCCCCTTTGGAAATATAACAGCTCGGCTGATACTTATACGACTCTTTTTTTTTTTTCCTCGTGGGCCTCCCTCCTCGAGTTAATTTACTAGCCATAAGCAAAGTTCCTACGAGACTTCGTGACAGCCTCGCTCTCCGTATATGCTTGTGCTTCCCGAGCTAAGGTTTTACGAGGCCTCTCTTACTTACCGGCTTAACCGGGGAGGTATCAACGTTCGAATCGGCGTTACGGGCGTTTAGTAAGTCGAGAGAGCGTATAGGCTCGAATTTTCGAAAAATGCGTCCTGCTAATAATGCAAAATTAGTGAGCATTCCGGGATAGCCGGATTTGCTTTTGATAAATGGCCTCATCGAAAAATAGGCCAAAAAAGAAAAATGAAAGGGTGGGGTAGTCTAGGGTGGCAGATGGAAGAGAAGGGGGGAGGCGAATGGAGGGATCAGGTTATTGTTGAGAGGAAATATTAGTTGGCGTCACGTAGGGAAAAGTGTTGGGAGGTGGGGTGGTAGGGTCAAATCTAACGAGACGAAGATAATAACTCGAAGTGGGGGCTGGCGTGCAAGTGCAGCCACCGGCTGCGCGGGCGTGGACCTGAATTAACGAGGGCTTTAGCCGCGGCTGTAATTCTTATTGCACAAAGAGGGCCACCCGTGAGCGAGAAGGGGGTGTCCGGGGGGAGGAGGAGGTAGTCGGCGCGAGCGCATCGTTATAATTCCTTTGGAAAACAGCGCGGATATGCGGTTCCGGGGTGGTAGGCTGCTGCTGCTAGGAGGGAGGGGAGGAGGTTGGCTCCCTGACTTTTTACGCACGGGCTTTGTGCGACTTCTGGAAAGTATGCAATTAAACTCGTGGGATCAGCGGCTCGCTCTAGGCCTCGGGATCGTATACCCCGCTCGCTCTCTCTCTCTCTCTCTCTCTCTCGGCCCGACAATGGCACGGATTAAAATTTCTCGTTTCTTTCTTCCTTATATTCTTTCGTTTTTTATTCTCTCGCTCGTGGAAAATTGAATCAGCGATCGCTGCGCAGGCTCTCTCGTTCTGACTTATTTTGACTGATATTGCAAGCGACTCTCCTTTTCTATTATTATGCATCGTAAATTACAAGGAATCTTGTTTTTTCCCCATTTTCTTTACACCCTATAGCCAGATCAGCCTGTAAAGCTCGTGTTCGCTTTTATTTATGTTTGTGACACGTTCGTATACAGCTTTCTTTTCTGCGTTGAAACGCGTCTCGGTGTATACGGATATCGGTCCAACTGATGTGGAGTTAACTGGAAATTTTGTAATTAAACGTGTATCAAGCGTATAGTGGCAAAGTGCATAAATTGACGTATTTTGAATCGAGCTCGAAATTAATAGAATATCTTTTCTGATTTTCTGATAAATGACAGGCCAATTTCAATTGTTAAAGAGGCCGAGTCATTGAATGTTGTGTGCCGGTTACAAAGAAAGTTTTTTGCTCGCGAAATTGCAAATTAGTTTTGAAAATTTAAATAAAGCTCGAAAGAGAGCAAAATAAATATTGCATAATTAACTTTCGCTCTTTGTTCAACATTTTATCGATCTACTTCACTTTCAGTTTGCTAAAATATTCATTCTCACGAAATGTATTGTAAAATCTCAAGTTGATTTAAAAGCTCCCGAATTGTAGGGATATCTCGAAATTTATTTCGAACGAAATTAGTTCTTCAAAAAAATCGCGGCATAAAGAATGTAGCGCAAATACGATTGTCATTACTAGCCTGGACATTTTCAGCCTCGCAATAAACCAGTTTAAATAAGCAAAGGAGGGAAAAGCCGCAGACTGAACTCTCGAGGCAATAGAGAAGCAGAGAGAGAGAGAGTCGCGCGGTGTCCTAGTAGCACGCGAAATTGCCATATTACGCAATAATTTGTAAAATATAGATTTCAGGGCCGGTCGGAGAGGGAGCAAAAGAGAAAGCGCATATAGGGTATAGGTGCCGTAGCGACATATATTATGCACGTGTCCGCTGGAAAATTCGGCCAATTAACGGTGGCCGGTTCGCAAATTTCCTTGCGAATTATACGCCTTTTGCGCTGCGCTGCCTTTTAAATTTTACATTTACGCCCTCTCTCTCTTGCTCTCTAACTCTCTCTCTATCTCTTTCTCTCTCCTCTCTTCGGCGGCTATATTCGAGCGGCTCGGTCGCTGGCCTTAATTAAGTTCACTGCAGAGCTCGGCCGCGGCGGGCCTCTCGCTTTATCGAAAAATTCCGCTTCTCCTCCTCGTTCTACACACTCACACACTCTGTGCGCACTACATGCGCCCCAGCCACACCACGTGTGCCCCCGTCTCGTCTGGCGATGTTTCGGCACTATCCTCCCCCCCCCTTCCCAATATGTGGAAATATTCCGTAAAGCCGGCCGAGCTATGGAAAAGACGAAAAATAAAGGATAAGCCCGTAAAATACATACCTAACGAATCTTTCTCCGACCTCCGGGGGGGGGGGGCTTTTCTATCTCGCACCTCTACGCCTCTCGCTTCGCCGAAGCTGAGGTTTCGAAAATTGAAAATTTCGTTCCTTTTGTTTTTTGCTTCCACGTCTCTCTTCAATTACACTTATAATTAAGTTGACCCTTCTACCCTCGTTTGGCAGATTAAACGTCAGTTACAAGGACGCAAAGTTATTTGTACACTGGTACTAATAAGCTGTTTATATACTGGTAAAACGACCCAGTTGATTTTTTTTATCCTTTTTTTGTATACAACCGGACGTTCTCTATTCGTTGACGTTTGATCGCAAATAACTGCCCGGTGAAATAATCCAACGCGAATAAATTCAATTCATCTTTTAATCAATGTGAATTTAAATATTTGAAAAGACGTTTCATTTCAACTATTAATACATTGTAATAAAATTGAAAGAGTCTAATTAAAAATGTCAATGAAACTTAATTTCCGTGAAATAAAACTAATAAAAAAATTACGTTTGAAATGAATACCTTTAAACAATCGACAACCCTCATTTTTTCCCTTTTATTCCCGCTTTTTTTTTTAAACAACAGTCAATCGTTAAAAAAAAATGGTTCAAAAAAAAAAAGACCAAACGCAATTCGATGTAAAATTTAGCTCGGACCAATAGAATATCCTCCAAAAGCTCGCCAGGGGGGTGAAATTTTATTAAAGCCATCCTAGTCGCCGTCGGTCATTACACGTAGGGCGCGTCCTTTATTCGCAACACGCGCATACGAAAACGTCCGCAGCTGCCAGGCGAGCGGTCGTCGTGAAGCGCCGAAGAAGGGGAAGGGTGTAGAGGGTTGACCGAAAACACGGGTCAAGCCAAAAATTAGCTCTCGCGACAAAAAAAAAAGAAAGAAAAAAGAAAAAGAAAGAAATCTCCCGGGGGCAGCGAGCCAACGTGTCCCACTCTCTGCCGCGCTCCTGGTCCAATTAACGCGTCGTCGTCTTAACAGCCGGCTCTCAGCTTTATTTCTCCGTAGCGCGCGCGGCTAACCGAGGCACAAATAAGCGACGCTCGACTGTACCGAGAAGAGATTTCCATCCTAGAGTGAAAAGAGAGCCGGGGGAGGAGGAGGAAGAAGCTCTCCTCTCGCGATGCGTCTTGTTCCGTCACTCCGCTTTTTCCAAGCGCCCCCCCCTCTCTCTCTCTTTCCCAGCAGCACTTCGCGCCCATTTCGTCGCCGATTTTTCCAGCGACGTCTCTTCCCCGCCCACCGCAGCCGCGCGCGCGCTCCGTACTGTCTCGGTCGGCCGGTTGCGCTCGCCCGGAACACTCGCTGCTTTCAACTTCTTTTTGCCGCTCCTTTTGCCCGGTTGCTCTTTTCTCGCCTTCTACACCGCCCCCCTCCGCCCTTCTTTCCAGCTTCTCGTCGTTCTTCTTCCTCGAAGCGACGAAACTCGATGAGGTGCGGAAAGAGGGCGACGAGGGAAGGGAGAGGTAAAAGGTGTGGCGAGGTAAGAGAGGCGTTCGCTTGCTCGCCGGCAACGATCGAGCCTTCGTTTTTCGATAAGAGACTTTGCGCGATTACTTTTAAATTTGTTTAGCGCCTTGGATTCAGGGCGTTTTAAGCTCCCCTCGATGCCCCTCCACTACCTCCCACCTACGCTCTCGGTCCCTCCCGCTCTTCTCGCTCTGTGCTGAGATAAGAAAATTAAAAAGTTCAGCGGGAATACAGGTGCCCGGGGAATGCCAGAGTATACCGTTCCACCACCAAGCGCCCCTCCCCCCTCGCGCGCTCTCTTCTGAAACATTCATAAACTCTTTGAAATTAACTTTATTTCTTACTTCGGGAAATTTACGGCCGAGCCGACGCAGACGTTGGCTTCTTTTTTTCTCTCTTTCTTTTAAGATTTCGGGTATAACGATGCCCGAGGGGGGGGCGGAGGATTTGGTATTATCGCACGTCGCGCACACTGAAATCTCGACAGCGCAGCTGTATATCGTTGCTGCTTCGAGAAGAAAAAAATTGAAAATTCTCATTAAAAAATTAATCGTTCCTTGCGTTTCAGGGGTCGTGTAGACCATCGAATAATTTGGCTCTCGCCGGCACACGCGTCCCGGATTCCATCGATAATCGTAAGTTAACAGTTTATTGATAACAACAACAAGCTCACGTTGCGCAATAAATATTAAACCGCGGAGCGGCTGTAGCTGCAAGCAAATTCTTATTCGGAATTTGACCCCATATATCTTTCTGATCTGTAGCTCCCCACTCTGATCTCACCCCCCCCCCCCCAACAGCCATTTTTAGCTTAATGGAAACATTTTCATTTGTCCGAGTAACATTTTTTTTTTATTTTCGTTCGAATCCAACAACATTTTCCGCAAACCCTTCTGGCGAAATACATTCTCGATAACCTTTTTTTTTCTTCCTCTTAATTAATACCGTCTGGCTCGAGCCATCTCATACAACCCCTGGCACGTAAGCTACTTCGTTCTCCCGCCCCCCCCCCCCATCGTTTTTTTTCTCCGCGCGCCCACGGATGCACGACGCGTGTAAAACGCAAAGAGAAAAGCTGGAAATAAAAGCGCGAGCGTTCGAACGAGTCGTATAGGAGAGGAGTGACTGGTATAAGGATGGGATGGCGAAACATACAGAAAGGCCCGTAACAGCAAAATTGTGATGCAGAGGCGCGGCAGCGTGAAAGAGAGAAGCCGGCAACGAGACTCCGGGTTTTGCAATAAAAGATGAAAAAAAT
>JAPYYQ010002920.1:0-14628 GCA_030522585.1 Anagyrus pseudococci | reverse complement strand
TTTTACCCCAATGCTATACCCAATTTAAATTTGGGGTAAAACTTCATGAATTTGGACTTGTGTTAATTTTTTTGTTTTACTTTTTTTGATTATTTTATTATTTTGGTTTCACTTTGATTTTTATTTTGTTGTACTTGTTTTTTTAAATTATTTTATTCTTTTGTTTTATTTTATTTCGAATTTTATTTTTTTTTGTTTTACTTCGAATTTTATTTTGTTGTACTTGTTTTCTTTCTTTTTCTTCATATGTTTATATTGGTCATTAAGTTTTTCTCAATGAATATCAACAAATAATGTTTTTCAGAATTATGCTTTTCAATAAAGAACTGAATTTTCATGCATAATTGCTATCTAACACGTACCAAGTATTATACATAAGGGGCCTTTAAACACTTCCTTAATGAAAGCCATGAAGAAAATCTGATTTTTTCGAGAATCTAATATATTCCTTATTACAGTATGACAAATAAATGCACAAAATTTCGAAGCGATATGTTATCACAAACGAAAGTTAAGGAAAAATTAAGAATAACGAAAATCTAAAATGTAAAAAAATGTAACAATCTGTACGAAGTCGTGTTAAATAGTACTGAACTGTAACCAACTGTACCATAATGTAGACAAATATTTAAAAATGTTGGATTTCGCACATTTTTTTCAGTTTCTTACATTTTATCACATTTTCGTGCGTTTTACAACATTTCTGTACAACCCAGCCCAAATTCCTACAACTTCTTATATTTTCTAATTTTTCTGAAAATTATTGATTAATTTTGCATTTACCTACTAATACATACGATTCTGTACAGTTATATACAATTCGTCACACTTTCTTGCATTTTATATTTGAAATAAGAAAATTTCTGAAATTTATACCGTCCGTTACAGTTTGGTACAAATTTTTATTTTTCCTTAGCATTTTTGCATAGTTTTTTTTTAAGGTTGCAAGTTGTATTGCCCTCCATGTTTTGCGTAGTTAGTTGTGGATTATGTTGATCATAGGGGGCCAGGTGGTGCAAAATAATTTTGTGTAAAAACAAAAATTACTAGGGACATTTCGTCGTCTATGACTCGATAAGCAGATGTTCATAAGAGCGTGACTCGGCGCGAATTTTCCTTCACCGTTCCTTAGCCTGAAGAGGTCGACAAACGAAGTCGACGAAACGTCGCTAGTAATTTTTGTTTTTACACAAAATTATTTTGCACCACCTGGCCTCCTAAGGTCAACATAATCCACAACTAACTACCCAATATTTTTTTTCTTGTAAATTTTATATGTATAATAAAAATTGTTGTTTATTTTTTCAGACAATGATTTATTTTATATTACAGTTATTATAATATTTACATTACAGTTTTACAAATTTTATTTTACAGACAGTAATAATATTAATATGACAGTTGTATGTTACATTTAAATAAACTTTTAATGCTGCTCGAGATCAGACTATCGCACGTACAGATCCGTTTTAAAAAATCTTGGCGCTCTTTGCAGACTAGAAATTTCCTGTTGATTCAAGATCTTCAAACCTGGCAAAAAAAACCTCTTAATTTTTAAATAAATCAAGAATGATTAAGAGTAGTAAGAGATAAAGAAGAGTGAGTAAGAGTACGGGACAGAAAGTGGACCATAGTGTAAAATAAATTAATTTAGGTACATAAAATTACCTTGAATTATAACAGGCTGAGACGAAGAATGTAGGTAAGTGAAGGCTGCTGTCAGAGTTCGTCGCGCATCCTGTCTCACTAGCGAGTAGATCAGCTTATTTCCTTTGACTTCCAGGACCAGAAAATCTTCCCGTGGAACTTCTGGTCATCGATGCTGAAGCCTTCGTTCAAGCTACCGTTATTAGCGTGAGGCTTAACATTGCCTTTGGAACAGCATCATTAACTAGCGATACATTTTCGACTGACAGTTTGATTGTAAATATTTATTATGTTGCTACGTTTCGATTAAGCATATGCAAAGATATACGAATTGCATCGCAACGAAATAAACAACAATTCATCGAAACGTAGCAACATAATATTTACAATCACACTGTCAGTTGAAAATGTATCGCTGGTTAATGATGCTGTTCCAAAGGCAAGGTTAAGCCTCACGCTAATAACGGTAGCTTAAACGAAGCTTCAGCATCGATGACCGGAAGTTCCACGGGAAGATTTTCTGGTTCTGGAAGTCGAAGGAAATAAACTGATCTTTTCGCTAGTGAGACAGGATGCGCGACAAACTCTGACAGCAGCCTTCACTTACCTACATTCTCCGTCTCAGCCTGTTATAATTCAAGATAATTTTATGTACCTAAATTAATTTATTTTACACTATAGTCCACTTTCTGTCCCGTACTCTTAGTCACTCGCTCTAGCTTTTGATACTCTCTCTTTCGCTTATGGTGTCTGCCTCTACCTGTCTCCTTCTTGATTTATTTAAAAATTAAGAGGTTTCTTTTTTGCCAGGTTTGAAGTTGTTGAATCAACAGGAAATTTCCAGTCCGCAAAGAGCTCCAAGATTTTTTAAAACGGACCTGTATGTGCGATAGTCTGATCTCGAGCAGCATTAAAAGTTTATTTAAATGTAATATACAACTGTCATATTAATATTATTATTGTCTGTAATATAAAATTTGTAAAACTGTAATGTAAATATTATAATAACTGTAATATAAAATAAATCATTGTCTGAAAAAATAAACAACAATTTTTATTATTTAAGTGAATATATCATTACCAACAAAAGTTATAATAAAATTAGGGAAATCCAGGAAAAAATATTTTTATAAATAAACACCTTAAATAAGGTCGGATCGGTCCCAAAATGTAATTAAGTGGCGCGGCAGCGCCATGAAGGCAAGTTTGAAAACAAACTGCTTCGTGACGTCCACGCCACTATATACGATGATATTCGTAATTTCAAATTTTAACATAAGAAAAATAATGTTTTTAATGTTTAAATTGGATGGGATTTTGATTTTTAGTCATCTTTATCCTATAATCTTTCATTTAAAGCTAAAATCAGGCACTTGAAACTATTATCAATAAAAACGGCAAATGAATTACGTCAAATTGTCGAAATCACTTCCTCCTTTTTTTCCCTACCGAAAAGTGGTTTTACCCTGAAGTTGGCTGCAATATATATCATGTGTATACTCATTTCGATATGTCGATCTAACGCTAAAGTTAACTAGAAGTCGGAAATATGCTAGTATCAGATATAATTACGTCAAATGGTTTTGAGGGCTGCTGATCTCAATTTTAATATGCAATAATTTTATAAATGTTAATTACTTATTCTCTAAACAACAGTTGTATTAGACATACATTATTTCCTCCAACCGCACTCACGCGATCTTCTTTAATTGGGTCAAACTATTTCTCGGTGGGGGGCATTGGCAGTGTTTTTGGGAAGTGGAACGTGTCCCGTCGAACACAATATCGAATTATTCAGTGAACTAGGCCTATTAGGAAAAGATAGTAAAATCGTTCACTACTTCTAGCGTGTAAAGCTGAAAGATTCTTGCTTGCCTCGCTATGCTTTACATCATAATAGCTCGGCACGTCGCACACTTTTGTCGTGAGCTTTTCGACTCCTGGCTCGTCGCGCACTTACGTCGTACCAGGCGCGTCGTGCCTTTTTCGGACTATTCTGTGACTTTCTCGGGCCTGTTCTTTCTGCTCTGCCCAAGGTGTAGTATTTACCCTTGGTCACTTTTCCTATTTCTAAGGGGTATCTGCCGTGTTAGTGTTGACGTAATCGGCTAGCGCGTTTCATTTCATGACGGATATGTCCGCCCCTGAGTCTACGAGCAGTTTTCAAATTTAAATTCCCTTTTTTTGTCTCGCTCCTGGAACGCAAGGTCGGTAATGAGCACTCTGTACGTCAAGACAAGGAGAGGTCGAGTACCGTAATGTTGCGCTGACTTGCACTTGTCGTCCAGGTGTAGTATGCCATTGTACATTTTAGGGCTTTTCTTGACATTAGAATTTTGCGCGTACGCGTTGCTGACGGTTCCTGAAGGAACGAACGTCTTTATTTTCTTGCTAAGGTTCCTCTGTTGTGATCACGACCATTTCTACATAAACTCTTCATCAATTGAATTTGCCGTCGCCACGATCAGGTCTTTGGGTATCGCGCCCTGGGCCGACTTATCCTTTGATTGTTAAGAGTCTGTTGTCGCCCGAAGCCCAACGACGACATCGCACCAAGGCTTCACAACTGTAATCACTGCATGTTACCCAAGCCCCTGCCGTGACATCTGCTGACTGGTCTTTCCAGTCTTGGGAGTTCACGCGTTTCGGACCTACGTCCACGTCGGCTGCGCGGGTCGCTATTCCGCTGCAGTGGGTTCCTGCTCTCTCGAGCGTATCCTCGTCGCATGATAAGATTTAATGGGTTCAAAAAAAGCTCATAATAAAAATTTGGTTGTATATACAAACCAAAAATTTATTTTTCATCCCTGCGGGCCGAAAGCGAACACTTTCCGCCCGCTTTGCGTGCGAAAGTGTGCCTACAACGGGTGGAAAAAATATATAGACACCATGGAGAAAGTTAAAAAGCCTCAGATTACCTGTATTGAGGGCCAAGGCAAAACCGAGGTTACAAGTCTAAAATTACAGATGATCTAAGACTTTCTTTACTTTTTCTCCCTAGAATTTACTTATACACATATTTTAGTAAAAAAATTAGGTAGCGATACCGAGGCAAGTTTGAAAAAACAACGAACTTGCGGCGCTCGCGACAGTATATAGCTTAATATTCAAAAAGTTAATTTTTGGAGGAAGAAAAATAATGCTTATCTTACGAAAATAAATAAGATTTTGATTACTTAGTTATATTTTGATAATAAACTTTTATTTAAAATCATTATTTTTTGGATCCAAACTCTCTTTAAGTAAAATGTTGCAACTTTCTAAAGTTAACTGCATTATAGCGTACTGATTCCCCAATCCCAAATTTCGACTATTCGACTTTGTTATCTGAAGCGCCAAGCCACGTGAGCCGTTTTTAATGATAATTTTTAATTGTAATTAAATTCGATTTTACAGTAGAAAAATTACAAAATAAACAATGCAATTGTTAATAAACAATTGATTACAACAATACTTTCATGGCAAACTAAAGTTTTAAATCATTTTTAACGTTTTTGGCGCTACTAAGTTTGATTTTATTAATTATTAAACGATTGTTAAATCGAGAACTTAATAGTTAATAAACAATTGACAATAAAGATACGTTATTTACTAAACGAGAGAGAATAGACTGATTTCAACGCCTTTAGTGTTAATAAATTTAATTTTACGGTTTAAAGAACTGTTGATTCAACAGAAATTGTTAATAAACAATTAATGGCAATACTAGCTGGTTTGATAAAATAGAGAGTATAGAATCGTTTTCAATGATTTCGGGGTAACTGAATTTGATTTTACGGTTCAAAAAAATGTAAAATTAACGTGAATGGTTAATAAACAATTGATGGCAATAATTAATTATTTGATAAAATAGAGATCATCGACTCGTTCTCAACGTTTTTGAGGTTATTGTTATATTTTTATTATTTTTGTTTGTTTCTTTTTTTTCACTGATTTTCATTTTTTTACGTCTTACTCTTGAATTTTTTTTTTACTTCATTTTCCGTTCTATATGTATGTTTATGTTTTCATTTTATTATACTTTTTTATTTTTATCATTATTTATTTAATTTTAGAACAAAGTACCCTTAAAACGTTGTATGACTCGCTTATTTAAGTCAAAAACGTATTTTTAAACATTACTGGTAAAAAACACTTAACAAATAAATTTTTATAATTTTTGCTTCCATTCGGTTATTGGTTTTAAAAGTACGCGATAATACCTCTAAAACAATACATTGCTCACTTATATGCGTTAAAATAGTATTTTTCTATTTAAAAGTTAATAACAATTAATTAAATAAATTTTTATAATTTTTGGTTCACATTAAGTAATTTTTTTAAGAAAACTCCTATGAAACGATATATTTCTTGTTTATAAAAGCTAATAATTGTAATTTTTTATTCTAATTAATAATTAATAAAATAATATTATAATTATAATTATTTATTATTTATTTCTTAGTTTAATCAACAATTTAATTAAATTTAATGAATTGTATTGTGCGAATATTGAAGCTGTTGCAGCTTATGAAGGAAAAATATTTCTAAGATGCATTAGCTCTGTTAGGTCAGTGCATAAGGCTGCTGCCTATTTATCTCGCTGTCGAGGGTTTAAATCCCGCTGGAAACTGTTATTTTGGCGTGACGGATTTTCGTTTTACTTTTTTGTGACGTTCGAGATTTGAGCTCTCATGGATTTACTCCCGTCCAAAAGTGCCTAACGCGCCCAAAGAAGTTTTAATTTCAAAAAGGGTTCAAATGAACGGGAAGTTTGGTGTGATCCAATGACTACTTCTATGACTACTTTATAATCAGTTCATCTTAAATAGACAAATTTTTAGGTTGTAAAAGCGATGAGATCAAATTATTGTAGTCAAGTTTTATTATGCTATAAAAAACTACATATTTCGTTATTACAAGTATTGACTGACTGTAAATATATACATCAATTTTCTTGAGAGAAACTCTGAGAAGACACACGCCCAGTGTATCTCTCCCGTACCGATCCCCCCCTTTTGTTGCGTTCTCGATGCGCGATCGAGAACGCAGGGGTTTATTCCCCTTCGGACCGGCGATCGCTTGCGCGACCGCCTCTCAGGACGTCTCCCGGCCCCGTACGGGCTCCGGCGGGTGGACGCTACCGCGCGTAGGTATAATTAGTTATAGCAGAGGGGTAAGGGAAAATAAAGAAAAAGCAAATTATAAGATATATGACAGTATTTAATGTATGTAAAAAGTGGGGTACAAGTGATTGTACAAATAACACCGGTAGTAGTGATAACGGCGATGACGTAAATATATTTATACATATGCGCACTTTTTATGATTAGTCTTACAGGTACGATTTAGGCGCAGTGTTCGTATTTTCAGTAGAATTTTCTACTTAGTATAGATACTACTGAGTAGAAAATTCTACTGAAAATACGAACACTGTTTGGGCGCGACAATGGTAACGGGCGCAGAAGGCGCACAGCGATACTCGGATGCGGATACAACGCGTGGGCTTGCGGGGAGTAGAGAGAGAGAGAATGTACAAGCGCGTACGGGGTACGCGCAGGGCATTAAGTAAAAACGTTTACAATACCTGGTTGTTCTCAACGGATAGCGTAGGCACTGGCGCGCTATGACGTCTGAGGTGTTGACCTCGGTACACGGCTGAAGGGCAGCGAAAAGTTACATGTCGTCAAGGATAGAAGGTACTTACAGCTGGTCACAATGCACTTCGTACAGCGGGGTGGTTCGGTATTCGATCTCGCGGCACGTAACAAATCGGACTTTGCTTCTGCACACACGCGACTGGGGTTTTCGGTATCTAATACCGCGGATGTACCGGACGATTCCGGACTTTGGAGATTGTACTAAGAGGCCTGGGGCAAAGAGAGACTCGAGGGAGGTGCTCTTTTCTTGACGCTGCCGAGGCGCGTGCTCTCGGCAGCGTCGTTGGTCCTGACACTATAAAGCGATAAAGGGAGGTATTTTGTCTAGTTGACAAAATACCTCTTCCTGTCGCCTGCAGCGACAGGTGCGCTGGGTCAGCACTCGGTCTCTCTCTCTCTCTCTCTTTCTCGGAACGCAAGTCCACAGGGGAGAGAGTTGCGTGGGACGAGATGGTAAGCCGAGCCCGCTTATCGCGAAGTCAGCTTCGTGAACGACTTCGTTGTTCACGAAGCTGGCTTTTAGAAAGTCAAAATTTCGTAAGCGTAAAGGAAAGTAAGTTAAAATTAAATGAAAAAAGAAATGGATTGAAAATTAAAGAAATATAACTGCGTGTCACGCAACATCCTCCCCTTATTAAATTAACCACCGTCCCTGGTGCGTTTAATCCTATTGCGCGCGGTCGCAGAGGTACCCGCTCGTACCTCGAGTCCTTCTAGCTAGCTTATTAGTACTATGGGCCCAATGTCATAGTAATGGTGACGGCAACCGGTCTTTCTGGTCCTTAGGCGGCAGGGCCTGAAATACCTCCCTGAGGTATTTCATATGCTCGGGTTCCGGTGAGTCCTCGGGATAGCTGAAGTCGATTAAGTCCCCAACCTCTGGCTCTAGGCGGGTGCTCGCCGGCGGCCTGGGCACTAGGGGCTTGGGGAGCGGGTTCCTGGGGTCTCTCCTCATCTCTTGGTACCGCCTGCACAAGTCTTTGTGGACGTGCTTGTGCCGTATTTTAATCCACGCCTGGCTGGGCTTGTGCTTCTGTCGGAGTTGGCCCTTCGTGGGTGTTGGTCGCACCACACCCAGTAGTCCGGGGAATAGGGCGCGGTTTAGGATCTCCTTGGCCGCGTCGCCCTCCTGGGGGTGTGTGTATTGTACGAACGCCAGGTATAGCTGAACTCCGTCTCGCCTCCGGGCCCCGATGGGTAAATACTCAACATGGTTGAGCCGTCCCGTTCTATCGCGTCGCCAAGGTCCTCCTTGACGTACCGAAATTTCACCAAGAGAGTGCGGTATCCCCGCGTGAATGTCATCGCCTTCTCCTCGAAGGAGCGGATGGATCCGGCCGTTGCGAGCAGCTGGAGCGCAATGATTTGATTGTCCCGACCCGGATGGTAGACCGCAAGGATCTCGTCTCCAAAGAGCTCCATGGGTGGGGTGACACTGCCACTGCTGCTGCTGTTGCTGCTCATCTCGGGTCCTGGAAACAAAAGTGCGAGGTTACACGGGGTTCGTGGCAAGGAGGTACTGTATGTCTGTGTCTGTTGAGGATACTGAGAGAGCGGGTCGCCCTAGTCCATCTTAACTTTCCAAGGATTTTCGCTATGTCTGCTGTTAGTGAAGATCCGGGTTTTATTGTCAGCTGAAGTGGGGGGACGATCAGCCAATCGGAGACAGGTGTTCGCGTGCCAGTGGTAGGCGTGCGCGTCCACCTCTTTGCCACAGCTGGAGTGTCGGCGCTTGCCTCCCACACTTCCGGCGGGCAGTTTGGCCGGGGCGGCGTCTCGGGCGTGATATTTTAAGTCCAAGTGTTTAAAAGCATTGTCTGCCAATTTCTTGTCAAAATAACGGACGAATCCCATCGCCAGTTTCCCTGAGCGGTTGGGGATGACGTGGTGGTATTCCATGAGTCCAAACTTGAAAAAGTGGGTTAGGAACTCTTGTTCTCGGTCCTTTTCACGGGTCCGGTAAGGCAGCAGGCATACAAGCCGTCGGGGGTCTTTCTCCTCGGCCGGGGGTCGTGGTTCGGGGCCGAGGCGCTGCTTCACGGTTGTTTCCGCCGGAGCTTTAGCTTGGGATCGAGACTCTGGAGTGCGAACGGTCAGCTGCAGGTCCTCCAGAGGGAAAGATTCCCTTGTCCTTTCTCAGTAAGAGATGAAAACATAGAGTTTCTTAGCATCCACTGCGTGGGGAGCGATGATGGCGCTGGTAATGGGTCCTTGCCTTTCGAACGCCTGGATTAGGACCGAGAGGGGTTGGGTTCGATCCATGGTCATGTGGTACGTAAACTCATGATCACTGACCGCTACCGTCTCCACGGTTCTCTGTAACCTTAGAGGTTAGAATGGGTCCGGGGGTTTTACGTAGAGATCGGCCAACCGAGCGTCGACTCGACCAGAAGGTCGTCTGCCGCACGTTCGGTCGAAGTGACTGCGGGGGGTTAATGGGAACCGTTGGGGCCAGCTTTAAGGCGACGTTAACGATAGTTTTGTCGGCCCTCCCTCGTACTCGAGTGGTTAGATAGTATCGTGCTCCCAGGATGATGGCGATGATCATGCAAATCTGCAGGCTGCCGAGTCCGAAGAGAGTCCATTGGTCGATGGACTTTTCCCGTCGGTGTTCCTTGATTTGACTCATTTTCTGCATGATTTCCTGTAGGCTGGTTTCTCGAAGGTTCTAGATACTGGGGTCCAAGTTTAAGTGCTTGATCTGCTCGAACACTTCGCGCAGAGGCTCCATTTCCGTAAAGAGTATGTGGAGCGTCGTAACATTTAGTCTAAGGGCTGTCTGGTATATGTAGGGCACCTGACTGGTAAGGCGGCGTTCCAAGACCATGGTGGCATCTCCGGTCTTGCAAGAGCATCCTCCTTTGAGGCAGAGTATGCCCATTCCTTTGATGGTTAGACGTTGGTCCGCATGTGGTGGGCAGATGATACTGATCTGCTTGTCTGTGGTCGTGAAGTACAACCAGGAGTTATCGGTGGCCAAATAAGTCCATTGTGTCCGATAATGAGGGTCCAACGTGATATCGCAACTCTTAAGGGTGCTACTGTGGGGGCGCAAGAGCATCAGAATCTCGCAGTTGCTGTCAGAATACCGTTTCCTCAGGGGTCGTGTTGCTGAGCAGATCCGGGCATACTTGGTCTCTAGGCAATTCTGCAGCTCCCGGTCAGAGAGTCGAAAGTACGTTGCGTGGTCTCCGCTCAGGGCCAAGTACGGTTCCCTAGGACGGATATAGGCTGAATAGTTATAGTCGGGTTGGGATACGGTGCAGGGATGCACTCAATACAGCTGGTAGTGCGTCCGGTCCACTAACGGCAGGTGTACTATCAGCAGGGTCCTATTGTCGCTATGCCAAACGTCATCTTTTCCAAGGACGTTTATTCCTCTTAAGTGTAAGTGTAAGGTGTACGGGAAACTGGAGACGCCCGGGAAGGGCCTTAATGTCCTCAGAAACTTTTCTGAGCATTCTTTTAGTAAGGAGGCTCGGATGAGCTCGTCCCCTTTACGCTTCGTACAGGATTTCCAAGATTTCCCGATGGCCTGGGTGTAGTCGAGGATTTGTCGAGCTGAGGGGTCCAGTTCCTCGCCTTCTGAGAAGGCGAATAGGTCGACCAAGGCCTCCTCTTTGTCCTCCTCGCGCTCTGTGTGAATCCGAAGACTTTTCTGCGTAGAACCTCTGCGTAGCTGCCTGCTGCTCCGCGGCTGAGAGTTGGGTTTTATCGGAGTCAAAGATTTCGTCGTCCTCGTTACTGCTGAGCTCTGAGTCACTCGGCTGCTACTCGGTCACGGGTACTTCTATTTCGGAGTTCTCTGGCTCCTGGCGAGATTCTCGTAAGGGAGAGATGTGCTCCTCGGGGGACTCTTCCTCTCGCAGAGCGCTTCTACGAACGTTGGCGATCGGCGGACGTTCGTCGCTCTCTCTATGTGTCTGTGCCGGTACGTTCAGCGGGGATCGGGTCATCGATCTTAGTTGATAAGAACATGGATCGTCGGTCGCTTGACGGGAACTCTGCGGGGGTTTCCATGTCGGCTTGGGTGATGTCCGTCTCTGGGTTAGTGACTTCAAGGCTGGTGGATTCGACGGCCGATGTGGTGCTGTCCGTGGGTTCTCCAAGCGTTTCTGAGACGATGGGGGTACTCTCCAACTGGCTCGTGCCCCTAGTCGGCATTGTCTGCTTGGTAGGTTTCTTTAGGATCCCAGTGGGTTTGACAGCGGCAGCTACTTTGCTTTGGGTGCGTTGGGCAGCAATACTGTGGTCCAGTGGGGGTGCCACTTTGCTGGTTTTCTCACCTATGGGACATCCTGGTTTTCGTAGTGGGGGTCGTTCATTAGCAGCTGACTGGGATTGAGTCCTCTGGGGTACTTCTCTACCGCTCGTCGACGCGGTGGCAAGTGGCTGAATCGTTACCTTCTTCCTAGTAGTAGAGATGGCGGGCTCGGGTGGCTTGGGTAACACTCTAGGCTTTCTTCTATCCACAGGGGTAGGTGGGTCTTGTGAGGCCTTTCGTCCCAATATCATGACTCGAAGGAGGGGAAGCCCTTAGTTGACATCCTCCTCGCCGGGGTTATCCGGAGGGGGGTCCTCCGACTTCACAGGGTTTCGAGACAAGGCGTCCGCATTTACGTTGAGCTTGCCCGGCTTGTACTGGAAGGTATACTCGTAGTCGGTGAACTTAAACATCCACCTCATTAACCGCTGTCCTGGATCCTTGCGGTTGTGCATCCAGTTGAGGGGTTTGTGGTCGGCAACCAAGGTGAACTTCTTTCCCAGCAAATAGGTCAGGAAGGAGTGGAAGGCTGAGAGGGCTGCTAAACACTCCTTCTCAGTTGTACTGTAATTATGCTGAGAATTGGTCAGAATCCGGGACATGTAAGACACAAGATGGTCGAATCCATCGGTCTCTTGGCTTAAGACAGCCCCTATGGCGTAGTCCGAGGCACCGGCCATCACGGTGAAGGGCTTCTCAAAGTCTGTGAACTTGAGGATGGGCGGCTTGCACAGCTCATCTCTGAGAGTGACAAAGCTTGCTTCGCATTAGTCGTTTCAATCGAAGGTCTAAAAAATTCTCAATAAATCGGCGGTAAAAGCCGGTTAGGTCCAGGAACTGGCGTATGTTCTTCTGGGTTTTGTCTGGGGTCTGGGGAACTTCTGTACGGCCTCAATCTTTTTGAGGTCCGGTTCTACCTTGCGTTCGCTGATAATATGCCCTAAGAAGGCGACTTCCCGCCTAAGGAATTCCACCTTATCGGGTTGTAGTACAAGGCCGGCGGCTCTCAGTCGATCAAACAGGGATAGGACCTTCCTGTCGTGGTCACGTAGGTTGGTGGCGTGAATGACGATGTCGTCTAAGTAGACGAGCATTTTGCTGTGCAGTTGTCCTGACAAGACATGGTCCATCAGCCGTTGAAAGGTAGCCGGAGCATTTTTGAGGCCCATGGGCATACGGCGAAACTGGAAGTGTCTGCTGGAAGTGGTGAAGGCCGTTTCCACTTGTCCTTCTCTGCCATGGGAATCTGGTAAAATCCACTCGCCAGATCGAAGGTTGAAATATACGTGGCTTCTCCCAGCTTGTCCATGATATCGGCGATGTCGGGAAACGGGTAAGTGTCTCCAATAGTACGATTATTCAGGTCCTGGAAGTCGATTGGTTGGGTCTTGGCCCCAGTCTCCGTTCATCGTCCGGAACCATACACCTTCGGTTGAGGCAATACTGGTAGAGAGGATGGTACTGGTGGCTTAGTCGTTGCGGGCTTCACGCTTTTCTTTAAATCTGCAACGGGCTCCGTGCTTGCTTGCACCATGTAGTTCCGGTGCACGGGTCGGTCGAACCTGCGCGTATCGGGTATAATGCCGGCGATCATGCAGAGCTCGAGGCAACTGGCCTCCTCGTACGCCTTTTCTAGGGTCTGGGGCCTAGTAATGTCGACCGTGCTACTCATATCGGGCGACAGGCCTTTGATAAACATATCTATTGCTTGCTGCTTAAATGGGAGGTACATCACATCCTGGTACTCATTTCCAAACTTCTCATTCATGGCGTGTTTGGCTTCGCCTAACAGGGTCTTCACATGGTCGTGGTACTCGCCCATTGATTGGCCTTGCCTACTCCGCAGGTTACTGAGTTAAGCCATGTAGTAGGCGTAGTCTTTTCCGGTAGCAAATTGGAGCTTTAGATGTTTAATGAGTCCATTAAGTGTCGTAATATCCGTTTCACAGACACTTTTGCGGGCCGCACCAGTCAGATTCTGTATGCATGCCTGGAGGTACCTAAACTTTTGTGCCTCTGGTACACAAGTATCTCCATTCCGGAGGTTCTGGATATAGTCCCTCAGCGGCATATTCTTGCCGTCGAAGCTGGGGATCATGTTGAGGGTATGTTGAAAGTTAGAGTTGCTATTAAACGTCTCCACGAAGGCAGACATGTCCAATCTTATATTGGGTCCTACTGAATTAGTAGTGTGGTCCCCACGCGAAGAGAAAAGAGCGCGATGCCAAAGTGCAGCCGGCGGTAACGGCGGCTAAGCCGACGCTCCAAGCAAAGTGTAGGCTTGATGTGAAATGAGGATGGAAGGGTGGCGGCGCTTGGATACCGAAGTATCAGGAAGCGCGTACGCCAAATGCCGTTTAGCGTTTAGATATTAGGATTTTTATTTTTAATGGAGAAAGACAAAATAAAGAAAAATAAAACAAGGAAAAGTAAAGTAAAAGGAAGAAAAAGAAATTTATATATATATATATATATATATATATATATATATCTATATATACATATATATATATCTTGTGACGAGTATGTGACACTCGCCGAGCCATGCACGTATACCGCGCTAGGATAAAGGAGAGCGCGGCAAGGGTAAGGGGGGAGAGACCGGTAAGAAGGGTTGGGTGCGGCACGCGAAGGTGCGAGAGAGCCCGCGCGCCGGCAGATTTTCGCTGATGCTCAGGAGAGTAGCACGCGCGCGTAGAGAGAGCTGAGTACCGGTGAGCGCGAGCGGTCCGGCAGCGATAGGCGACGAGTGACACGGCGGAACGAGCGAGAGAGAGAGAGAGAGAGAACTGGTCGGCGAGACGAGGGGAGATACCGGCATCGTCAGGGTGACCGCAGCTAGGGCATCAGCAGCCGGAAGTCCAACAGGGACGCGCCCCGCTGAAACTCTCGACACCGCTACACCCATCGTAATCCCGTTCGCCATCTCCGAACCGTGTCGACTTCCGGGGTGATCAACGCTCGGATTTAGAAGTAAGTGAGGCCTCACGTGCGTGTGTGAGAGTGTGTTGCGCGTCTAGAGTGCGGCGCGGAGCCAGACGTGGTCCGCGCCGATACCTTTTGTAATACCGAGCCCGC
>JAPYYQ010002919.1:0-55384 GCA_030522585.1 Anagyrus pseudococci | reverse complement strand
GAATTTTTTTGGAATTTTCCGTTCAGCTATATTCAAAATAATAGGGGGGGTCCGTTTTGCCCGGTATGTCCGTTTTGCCCGACCTTCCCCTACTGATTTAATTTACCTAATTTCATTCTTGTTATATCGTGGTCTGTTTGAAATAAGCAGTGGTACTCGGGGTTATTCTTGGTAATGCCGATGAAATAAATTACGCCTACAGAATGATTTCATATAGACTCGTCTTTATGCAAATCGACAAAGATAGGAGGAACACTCCGGGGCTCGAGTATTCGCGAATAAATTCGTTATTTAAATTTTACAATACGACCGTCACTCTGGCGGCACAAGGGTTCATCGGAGGAGCAATAGGAAGCAGGGCTGCCGACCAAAGGGACCTACAGAAACGACTAATTAATGAACCTCATCAGCATAATAGAATCGCGCGAGTGCAGTGGTGCAGTTGATCATAAAACCACTCGTCCTCCCTTTCCCTCCCCCTTCCGTAACCTCTTTGCGTTACTGCGTAGACAACGCTGCGCGGCAAAGTTCCTGTTACGTGCGTGCCTGTAAAAACAATTCTCAGAGGTGTGAATAAACATTAGGATCTAACAAAAAAAGGAAAGGAGGGGGAGAGAACACGAAAGAAAATTTAATGATGACGTTAATCTACTTTATTTCTGTTATGTAATGTTTATGCATTCTTCTGTTATTTGCATTCTTTGAGCAGCTCACCTGATCTTCGGCACCTACGATGGGTACTATACGTATGTGTCCATTAGCGAGTAACTCCGCTACACGGGAATCTCCCTTTACTGGCAATAGGGATCGACTGTGCGACGAAAGGGCAGGAAAAGCCAAGCTTTCACGCACAAGAGTATACATAGTGGCAAGAAGGGAATAGAAAAAATTCGTAGGAAAGTAACCGTTTTTCAAGCCAGTCGTTGTCGCAATAGCAACTCGCTCGTGTGCCTGCTGTTTTACTACTCTGTTGCGTCTCGCACGTCGTCACGGTCTTGCACTGTAGGGAACGTTCCCCTTTGGACTGAGTGAAAATTCAAAAATTCAAATTCCCTAGCGCATCGATTTCATTAAAGCAATTTTTTAAAAAACAGTACCTCATTACTCGCGGCACTTGTCCTTGCAGGAATAACATTTGAGAGATGCACGCGATAACCTTTCTCGGCCAATAACATTTCCTGGAGATTCCGCTGCGCTCGTGTATAAGGGGCGCATGTGTTCCCGGCTATCCCATAAAGCACATAACGGCTGCAGGAGATTTTTAATTTTATAATTCGGAGAAAATAAATTGCCGGCTCTTGCTCGCCGAGACTTTTAATTCGCTACGCTAAATTTACGCGGCTAGAAGCAAGGGAAGGAGGAGAAGGAGTTATTTTGAGCAGGCGCCAGCTAGGTCGGTCAGTCCGCTTGTGCCGGCTCTCCGCGCGCACTGGCTATTTCGCGGCGACCTGTCGTCGCGCCAGTGGCGTGCTTTATTCGGCCGTCATGTTCGTCGGGCGGTAGCTAGCGAAAAGCTGCGCTTTGAATTATCATTCGTGACTGGGAGGAGGGATAGGGTAAAGAGGTGGCGCTCATCGTTACACCTATGACACTTGTATTTGCATCCTTGTATTTGCAAATTGCTTCCTGTCTTCCTCCCTCCCAACCTCTTCTCTCCCCCACGTTTTATTTATTTTTTATTTTTAATTGGACGCTATTTTTATCAGGATATTCCTCGTTACCCTTCGACTTCATACGCGCCAATTTAAATGCTAATAATAATGGGCTCGGGTTTATCGCGCCACGTGAACGATATCCTATTTTTTTCTCCCAATTTTCTGTGTTATAAAAAATTTCATTATTTTTACGCGCGAACGATGTTTCACGTAATTGCTCTTATTACGCATCTCCTTTGTAGAGGGATTGCAATATTATTTTTCTTTAAATACACCGAAATTTCATTTTAATAACGTTCTGAATACTTACAAAAAGTAGGCATTTTTTAAAATATATTTTTCATTTATTTTACGTACAAAAAACTTGCTTAGACATTCTTTTTTAGGGTCGCCTCTGAAATCTATTAAGTAATCGTTCTCCCAGAGGAGGTTTTGAGACTTAAGAATAGCAGAATAAACGCTTAGTAGGAAGAAGAAGAGATATATATGCGTCGTACCTCAGAATAAACGCATAAAGTAATTAAATTCGTCTCAGTCCCGCAGTAGTGGTGGTGGTGGTGTGTGTGCGTGCGTATACATGCGTGTACCAGACTCTTCATTTAAGTCGCGACGCTTGTTCTTTCTTCTTCTCATTGCAGACGGCCGTGAACAAAGAAAGCACACGATAAGGAGTGGAAGTGAAAAAAAAAATGAAAAAGGAAAAGCATGCATTTCTCATGCGTAATAAATATTGGCGTGTGAGTGCGTCGCGTACTTATTCGCGTATGTGCACGTATGAGCCCACATACATAAACATAACTTTACTAACAAATGTATTTTATGGCTAACTTACACATACGCGACGACGACAGCGACTACGAAGACGTCGAGGCCGAACGAGTAGAGTGCAGTAGTCGTTTCTTCGAATCTCAATGACGATAATAAGAGCACCTCTTTTGCGAGGGTGGGAACCGATCCGTGAAGTCTTCAAACCCGTACACTCTCTTTGCTCGTGTTCGTCCCCTCGTTCGTCGCTCCTTTATTCTCTTTCGTTACGTCCCTCTCTTCTTCTTCTCCTTATACCCCCTTCCCATTTACCACGTTGCATCTTTTTTTCTTTAAAATTTTTCTGTACAGGCAAATGCAAACCTGTTAAAATAATACGAGCCTTTTTATCATCATTCAAACATTCATAAAGCTTGAATAATCAAAATAATCATTAGTGCGCTTTCTAAATTTTTATTCTCTCTGTCAATATTCTCGGGAATCTCCAATCATCGATTTATCCGGCTCGTAAATAAGAAGTGCACTCATTGCGAGGATGTATATTCTTTTCCTCAGCCTCTTTTGCTTTCTCCCCCCCCCCCCCCCGCGGAGGCGCAGAGTCTTGGCGAGGCTTATATACGCCAGACAACAATGCGCGCCCAAGAAGTGCGCCAATACGTATTTGTGTGACCTCTCACGCTCCACATACCCAGGATAGAGAGAGAGAAGTGGGGGTGAAGTGCGAGGAGGCAGCGGCGGCGAAAGAGACGAGGAGGATCGTTTCAGATATACAGGCGCAAGTGTGCGCAAGCGAGAGAGAGAGAGAGAGAGAGAGGGAGAGGACGGCAGGGGAGCTGGCACAGCCTCCGCGCGCGCGGGAGAGTTCACGAGTTTTATTGTGCTGCCAGTTCCGACGCCACTGCTGAATGTCTCCTCCCTCCAGGAGCTGCCTTTATTATTCGCGGCGACGCCGTCGTTCGTTATTTCGTTTATTGTCGCTGACAGTTGGCTAGCGCGAGACGCACGCTCATTTAACCGCACACCCTATTTCAGATTCTCCCTTCGCCTTCCTTCCTTTTTTTCTCTTCGCGTTTTTCATTTTTTTTCATCTCCCTCCTTTCCTCCCCTCGGTCATTTGCAAGAATTTATGCGCTTGACACATACTTTGCAGTATCGAATAAGCGATTTTTATGAGGGCATTTAATTAGTCTTGCCCAATTCCGTTCGGCGAAGCGATTGATGCTGAAATAGAAATTGTAAATGTTACGGGTGGAGGGGGCTTTGCACCCAGGATACATATTTAAATCTACGTATTTTCATGTGTCTGTCGTTATAACTCACAGTTTGACGTCGGACGTTGTAAGTGCGAGGGAGAAAGGGAAAGAAATTTTTTTCGGCTGTGCCCTTTCGGTTCTTTGTTTCGGCTCGAGCAGAGTACAGGAAAGAAAGGAAGCGCAAGAAGCAAGGCTTCGGCGTCGTGCACTTGGGACAAGTGTGGTTCCGTTTTCTCGAGGCCCCTTTCCCCGACCCTTACCCGTACGTTCTTCGTTGGCCGCCGTCTCATAAAATTCGGCTGCTCGAAAGCCGTGAACAATCTACCGATTGGATAAGGAGAAGGAAGAGGAGAAGAAAGAGTGGGAGTTAGCGGCTGGAGAAAGTGAAAGGCGAGAAGCAAGGTAACGGTCACGAATTTCCACCGGGATGCATACAGCCGGAGGGCTGTTGCGGTAGAACGCGAAACTCGCAACCAAAACATCTTTTATGCTCTCCGCAACAACTGTTTGAGAAGCTTGCCAGCGCTCAACTTTGACGTTACCAGTTTCCAACCTCCGCCGCTACCCCCGCCCCATACACTATTTTTCTAATCTAGAAATTCTATCTCATCTTTGTCCATACTTTGAAGTGCCTGTGTAAACATAATATGTTGTCGATAGCTTAGATATTTTTCTACGTGAAAATTTCCCGCGTCAAAAAAGGTTTAAAAGTAGAAAAATAAA
Organism: Anagyrus pseudococci; assembly: GCA_030522585.1. NCBI lineage: Eukaryota > Metazoa > Arthropoda > Insecta > Hymenoptera > Encyrtidae > Anagyrus > Anagyrus pseudococci. The sequence goes on along the minus strand of JAPYYQ010002919.1, from coordinate 50,988 downwards.
ACAATTAGCCGTCAACGAGGAGATAAAAAAAAGGTCAAGTGACAGAGGAAAAAGAGAAGGAGAGAAAACGTAGCTCGACGTGGAGTCTATAGCGGGAATAAAGCGTATCGCTTCTGCGGCGCCGCCGGCATAAGCAAGAGAACGCAAGGGAATGGGTTGTCCGAGCGAGCGAGATAAGCCCCACCGCACAGTTTCGCGTTACATCACCGGGCCGTTCGTCTTTTGCCGAACCGTCGCCGCCATCAGCAGAGGCTCTCGCATGCGTCGCTCTCTAAATATACCAGCATCGTCGAATTTCGCGCTCGTCGTACTGTTGTCCCCCTCTCTTTCTCTCTCGGCCCGCAGCTTTCTTCTGCCTGGCTCATTTCGTTCTTGTATACTTTTCTCTCGCGCCTCAAACTTTGTTCCTCGGCTCAGGAAACTTTACTTTGAAACGAGATACTCGATTTTCTTCCTTGTGTATTTTATTTTCTCTTGAATTAATTCGTAATCTACTATTCATATTACGAAAATATAACTATCCGAAGCAAAAGGTCAAAAGAGGAAAATGAACAAGTTTAAGAGAAACCTCGTTTACAATGCACTATTTTTCCCTTCCGGCTACATTTCTCGGAAAACATCGTTACATATGTTTTTCAAGGTCACATTTCATTAGCAAGCAGCCGTCTGGGGCAAAATGTTTGTTGTCCGAAGCTATTCTGGTACTGAAATTTACATCGTATGTTAATTAACAGTCACAAATTTTCCCATGCTAACAGCAGAATCGTCGTTGAAGAAGAAAAGCAACGCTTGATTATGCAACGATTATTCACGCGCACAATGCTTAGCAGAATAAGATTGTGTTTCGAGGCAAGAGAAACTAGCTCTCGCGCTCAGGTAAAAATTTGTCCTAGTGCTCTCTGAAACAGGTGCATCATAGTGCCAGCTGATACAACTATTTTCTTCCAACGTTACTTGTATTGCATGTGCAACAGCAGCACAGCTACGTCTGTAATATTTTGTCTAGTCTCGTACACTAGCATTATTATATTATCTTGCTGCTCCTTCTTACTGTCCACACAATCCATCATTTCTCATTTCCGTAAGGGGCGATCTTGTTCGCTAGTGCGTAGACCAAGCGAGCGAGCAAGCAGACCCGAGCGCGTGTCTCTACGACAAAGCACCTAGTGCAATAATCGCTTAGGTGTTGCTGGCAAGGTAAGCTCTCCCCTCTCTCTCTCTCTCTCTCTCTCTCTCTCTCTCTCTCTCTCTCTCTCTCTCTCTCTCTCTCTGTGTGTGTTGACGTACGCGTAGCAGAGACAGTAGAATTTCTCCTCCCCCTCTCACTTACTGGCCCTTATGCAAAGCAGAGTCGCGTACGTATTACACCGAGCCTGAGATCGCTTGCTCGCGTAAATATCGGGCTCGCCGGGCAGCTGACAGACTGCTGTAGCAGGACTATCAGCTCGGCTCCCTCATATAAATGCCTGTGCAAACAGGGGCTCCCAAAAGCCAGTCCATCTTTGGCAAGCCTGCTGCTTACCCTCCGCTTGCTGGACAATCGAAATTGCAGAGAGAAAGAGAAAATAGCGAAGTAATAGTCCAAAGTTATTTTTAATCCATTTCTTTTGTCAGTCAATTCATCCGTTAGTTAAATTTATAAGTTACGATAAAAGATAAATAAATATTTAGCGGGCTTTAATGTTAAAGTGTAGCAAAAATTCATACGGTAATGTTATTTTGAAAAATATGCGCTCTTAAAGTAAAAATGGATTATATGTGTATAATGTTGATGAAGCTTTGCGTGAAAGCTACGTAACGTTAGTGAGTGTGGAGCGGAGTACACATAGGCAAATCTGGCGCTGGCGCAATGATGTAGAGGTTAAGTATACCAGCCAGCTGTGCGGCGGCGCCAGGCATCAGCTGATGTCGGTGACTCACAAAAGAGCTGTCGCGCCGAGCTTACGTATTTCGCGCGCTCAGAAGTAAATATATATATACATACATGTACATCTAGATATAGATACAGATATAGCGCGAAGACGGATGAACTGCGCGTCGTCTGATGACTCTCTGCTATATAGGTACATGTACGTAGGCGTGGATTGTTTGTGGTATTGCTCGCGCAAAACTCGTGATCTGAAATTTTTTTTATTTGTGGCACAAATACCCGATTTTCTTAGGAACTAACAACACATGCGTATCTCTTACGTAATGCTTTGAAAAAAATTGTATCGTTTAAACGAAAAAAAATTGCAATTAGTAATTAGATTAAACTAACTTTTCTATTTATAGAGAATTTTTCTGAGCACATTTTTTACGTTCTCTTTGATAAAAATACACCTTCTAATATTCATAGTTTATGCTTTGTAGATCAACAACCTTTTTTTAATCGACTACTGTTGGAATAAGGTTAATAATAATTTTGATAGAGAACTGCACACTGCTCTCTTATGTACAATTGTTTATTTCTTAACTCGGTTGATATTAAAGTATAATACGTTAAATGACAAATTCTGTGAGTCAAAATTACAAATTACGAAGAGCCACTCTGGAATGTTTGCATACTCTATGGTTGCACAGTATAGTTAAGCAGTGCTCGCGTGGAGTTGCTGACACATTTTTTTACAATGTTTTAAACATGTTTTATTAGCTGTTTTGCCATATTTATTTATTTCAACCCCCCTTTTTATTATTTTATTTTTCGACCCTTGAAACTTAAGACATTATACTTTTTAGACTTTTCTCTTTAACGCTTCTGACCCAGAGTTCTTAATTAAAAATGTTGTCATTATTATATTTTGTTGTTTTTAGTTCATAAAGATTATTTTAGTCGTAAACATTGTAATGAATTGTTAACTTTGAAGATGGGTATTGGGAAGAAACGAGAAAAATGCCAGGGAACAAGCATAACGAAGGCGAGAAAGTGTGCGAATAAAATGATAGGGAGACGATGAGGAAACAAAAGAGGACAAGCGAGGAAAAGAGGCAGAGCACGTAAGGGTGTGTGTGTGCGCGCGCGTCGGTAGAGTTCAGGCGTAGTGAGACAGCGTTCTAGACCGTGCTAGATCTAATTACCCCAGGGGTTATATTTACATTGGCGCGGTAGCAGCAGCAGTGAGAGGAAGGAAAACGGCAGCGGGATGGTCGAGCGAGCTACCATCGCGACAGAGCGCGAGGGCTGGTCTAGTCAGCGCACAGCTAGGCGCTTGCCTTTATGCGCGACCTACTTCACCCCTACAACGCTCTTCCTCCTCCGCCCCCCTCTCTCTCTCTCTCTCTTTCTCTCTTGCTTGCTAACTACCTCATTCACTTTTAGTTAACCCTTTCCTCTCCCTCTGCTCTATTTGCGCCCTGCCTACGTGCACCCCAACTGTGTCCCCACCTCTACACGTACATCGTTTTTCTTACCATTTTCGCGCTCTAACCTTTTTCTTCTCTAGCTATTTAAATATTTTTTTTTCTTTGCAAAAACTCAGTGACTCAACGCTTATTGCTAGATCTATCGCATTGCTTCTAAATTTCTTTTCCTCGTCAGTTCTACGTTCTAGGACTGTTTACAGTTGTGAAAATTAATATTCTAATTGATCTCAAAAATTCAAAACCCTTAGATGTTTTTTGAACTTAAAAGAGAAAGAGAGAGAGAGAGAGTGAATTAGAAAAATAACTAGAATTGCGGATGTTTGATCAAAATGAACTCTTGATTATAGGTTAGTAAGAAAATAAGTGTACGAGCACAGGCTCACTGCTAGTGCTGCTGCAGCAGTGGCTGACGTCACTGTAGTTTGCGCGCGTATGTATGTATGCGGTACGATGCGGCGGGACTGGCATCGCCAGCCGGTACACCAGCTGATCCGATATAGCCAGCGAGCAGCTAGGTTGCACACGTGTGCGCGCCTTGTCTCTCTGCTATGCATGTGTCTCTCGAGCACGCTCATTGCTGTGCTTTATATATAAATTATAAATTAGCGTAGAATCGCGTGTCTACAGTCAGTGCGAGTAGAGTGGTGGTAGTGAAAAGCGACTGCGGTACTAGGCTAGACAAGATACACCCCTTCTAGCCGCCCCCTCTCTCTCCTACCCATCGACCACCACCAACCACCCTTTGGCAACGTATTCGCTCTATAACTACCTTACTTCGGACTAGTCAATTATTTTATTGCGCAGTAGTTGCCTCGGACTTTGTGATAGGTCGCCTGGGACTGAGGGGATATACAAATACAGCTAATGTTCATCGCAATATTTTTCGAGCAATCTGATGATTATTTTCAATTGGGGCTAATTCTAGTAAAAGTCTAAATAATGCAATGTATATTTCTAGGTTTCCAAGTTATCGATTAGAGTTTCACATGACACAACTGTACAAATCGCAGCGACAAAACCGACCGAGATTTATTAATATTTATTAATAACGAGGATTTTAAAAGGCTCAAACAGTTAATTCATAAAAGTACATCTTTGCATGTACATTTAGAATGCAGTTGAGAAACCATGCAGCATTACATAACAAAGTAGTCCATTGCTCCATTGCAGTAGGAATATAATAAGTTCCGCGCTGGGCGAAACTGTGAACTGGCAATGGTCGAGCGATAAGTCGTAGTTTTTGATGAACAAGCGTGCTAGCATAGCTCGACATTTTAAAGCTAGAGATAGGAAGAGTTGAAAAGAAAGAGTCAGGGAATCGCCGAGTAGCAGAAGAGTACCGACTGAATGAATGAACCCAGCTGAGCGGCGGCGACGGCACTCGGGTGTCGTTCTCTTTTCCCCCCCTCGCCCGTGTGCCACCTCCATACCCAACTGGCCTGGCCTGGCTTGTCCGGCCCCTTCTCTCGCTTCCCTGCTAATTCTCAATTCAGTGGCTTTTTATTCCTGAGTCCCCGAGCAATTCGTTGATTGCCGCCTCTTTGAATCTCGTTTCAAGGACGCACGCCGCGGAAAAGAGGCCTCTCGCCTTCCTCTTCCACCACTCCATTGTGTTGTCGTAGTCGCTGCTGCCACCGCCGTCTCACTCGAACGCTATGTGGGCCGCTGTTCTTCGACTTCTGCGTATATCTCTGTTATCATACGCGAGTACCACCGACTGTTTTTCATCTTCAGCTGCTAAAACAAGACAATTAGCAGATTTGTATCATCAAAATCTAAATAGTGTTAAAATCATGGTTTTTAAGTACTCTTTCAGAATACAAAGACAAACAAGTGAATTCTTAGAAATCATGCACCTTCATTCGATCTGATAGTTACGTATATATAAAAATATGTATACAAATTATAGAGTCGAGAAATTAAGTATATCGAAGCAAGTTAAATCGGAGCAGCAGCTACGGCAGCAGTAGTAGAAGTGGCAAGAGACAAAGTGGAGCAGGGACCATTAACCTCAGGCGCAGAATCGTCGCCGGCGGCGAACGCGTAACACACCTCTTACACAACAGCGGCATCGTCGTAGTCAGCGTCATTGTTATTTTCTTGCGAGCCAAGTGAGCAGAGAGACAGAGAGACAGAGAGAGAGAGAGAGAGAGAGAGAGAGAGAGGAGAGAGAGAGAGAGAGAGAGAGAGAGAGAGAGAGAGAGAGAGAGAGAGAGAGAGAGAGAGAGAAAGCAGGCAGGGTAGGAGGAGGTCGATAGAGAAGAGCCGAAGCGGCGAGCAAAAATAGGAGCGCCAATGCAGAAATAAAGCTAGCAGCCTACCGGTATTTGGCCAGGCTTCGACGACGATGTGGGGACGGGCAAACGGCCAGCGGCGTTCTTGGCATTGGACTTAGAGCTGATCGAGAGTGGCATGAGACGGCGAAGCCCGCAGTGGCGCTTGGGCAACGGCACCGCCGCGAATCAATTAGCCTTTATTAGGCGCGTTTTAGCATCGGGGTGCTTCTTCTGTCCGCCGAATGGGGTGGGGGGGGCAGCGGTGCCCTTTGCTTCTTCCTCCATCACCAACGATTCTGACGTAGTCCGGCTTCGCTGGTTTACCTCCTTGCTGCTAGTCACCCTTTCCGCCTTCCGCCATTTCTTCCTCTACTGCACTTGTTCTTCGCTGCAATTCAGGCGCGCTTTATCGACCAATTACTCTGTCAGAATGCGAAGCAAATCAGAGGGGCTTTTGGATAATTTATAAAACAATTTACGTCGGTGTAGCGTCATTTGACTCTATTGATTCTTCAATCATTAGCAATGCAGACTTATGAACATCGTTACAAGCGAAACAATAACATCGCTATAACCCGACTGTTTCACTTGTGCGCATTTACTATGCTACACCTTAACAGGTTTCAGTTATTTGAAATAATTTGAACGAGTTATGATATACCCATGCCGTTAGCAGACGTTCGATAGTGTACCTATTGGGCAGCACTAGCTCGCTTCTATTTAGTCAATGACAATTTCTTGATGTTTTTTAACAGTCCAGGTGTTAAAAGTCGACTTCTGTACGGAGCAACGCGTTGGGGTCAGATACCGGGCAGGATGTTCCCGCGCATTTGGTAGCATACTTGTCGCGACATTAGTCTCGCGCGACGACAAATCACTTTGGCCCGTGGGAAAAGCCTGCGGCGGCGCATCGATTGCCTGTTGCTGCTCCTGCTGCTTCTTTACCACCGCGAGGAGGTGAGAGGGCATACATGCGCACGTATATGCATAAGCACGAGCGAACGATAGCATGGGAAAAGCGAACGCGGATTGCCGACGGCAGTGCGTAGGCCGGTAATAGATGTGCCCGTGGTAGTGGCAGATAGCCTCGTTGCCTTCTCGACGCTCGGTAGCCGCGAGAGATTGGCCTGCGCACCGTCTACACTGCCCCGTCTGTGCTGTGCATAAGCCTAGGCTACCAAAACGAGTTTGACGTTTCATTGGGTCTCGTACCAAGAAACAATTTTACTTACCGACTTTTTATGCCTCAAATCGCCTACCGACAACGTACGTTTTCTTCTTGACAATTTTTTTTTGGCTTGAAATCCATCTATATTATCGACTTCTTCTTCTTCTTAGAAAGTACTATTACTACTTAAAAAACAGACAAACAGTATGTTAATGTGTGTTGGAACTTTTTTATTCAATTTCCAGCTAATGCTGAACAAAGAATGCCGTCTTAATATTCGATTTAGTGGCGCTAGAACAGAAAATCTAGAAATTATCTCGTCAGGAGATAAAAATCTTTGACGCGCCGGCGTCAGTCCGAGGCCGCACGGTCTAATTGTCACTGTGGCTGCTGCTGTCTCGTGGGAACGAGGCTACGTGAATCTTGAAGCATTCCTATCGATCAATGAAATACGGATGCTACTGCTTTTGCTTGACTTTAAAATAAATAATACTCCCTTATCGCTTTAGTCACTGGCTATTTCTATCAGAGTTGACCTCATCGGTTATTATGTTTTTTTGCAAAAATTACTACAGTTGTAACTTATTATTTGTCCACGTGGTCAATCTTGCTACCTATTCACTCATTAGAATTTGGTGGCAAAGAGTCGAAGCTTTATTAGTGGGTAAACAGATCCAAACAATTTACCAAACTCTTGGAAAGCAGAGCTGACTTATCTCTGTCGTGGTAGCGCTCATCGTTCCAAGCGCACACGACTTTTTCAATTCCCTTAAAAGCCTGGCGCGCGTATCAGTCCATAAATCAAATAAGCGCGCGAGCAGAAAGCAGTACACAGCCGAAGAAGAATCAAGTAGAAAAGCAGGTCTCAGCAACATTCCGAAAGCTGCGTCTATTTTGATGAAAAGGGGCTCGCAAATAACAATGAAGCTGTGCAGCAGCTGTAGATCAATGATCAACATTGAATAAAAAAGATAATGTTTAATAAAATATAGATAAAAATAAAAAAAACGTAATAATTTGTTGTTCCAGCAACGGGGAAACTGTCGAAGAGTGCGTGAGCCTATCGATTGGCGACTGCATAGAGGAGCCGCTCGAGGTGAAGTACCAGTCGGCGCTAAGCGTCGAATCAGTAACGCCAGAGGGGAGTATAACGACGACAGCGGCAAGTGTCTCGTCGTCCCTGGCGGCGGCGACGACGACGTCTTCGGCAACCACGACCACCGGGCGCCAACATAAGAGCAGCCGCGCGAGCGCCGCGGCTAGCCACGGCCAGCAGCAACACGGGCTAAACAACGGGACGGGCGCGGGTAGCGGCCGGACAACTTCCTCCTCCTCCTCCTCATCGTCAATGGCACGCAGTCACTTGGAGCAAGAGAAGCGCATGCGGCGCGAAATCGCCAACAGCAATGAGCGCCGCCGCATGCAGAGCATCAACGCCGGTTTCCAGTCACTCAGGAGTCTTCTGCCCCACCACGAAGGCGAGAAATTGTCAAAGGTCAGTCAACAACGACTACTAATATTCTTCCTTATCTTATTCTTACTGTTGCTCTTATTGTTTTACATTCTATTAGTTTTGACCCCCTGACCGGATACCGTTCACTATTTATTGCTTGCATGCTAAGCTCTGTGGCTAGCTCCCACTTTTTACCTACTCTGATTTCGTGTACCCAATTTTTTTGTACGCGAGATGATTTTAAGTGTTGCTTCTAGCTGTTCTGTTACTTTTGCTTTAACCATCGATTTACTTTTTTTTTCATCTTAAAAAAGGGTAGAAAAATAGATCAAGTTTATCAGTCATTGATATGCTACATGAAATGTACATACAGAGGTGGTAGCGAATTTATAATAAAATTTGACGCAACCACCTTGCTCAAAAGTAAAATAATTGACGAGCGAGATAATTTTTCGTTACACTTCGGCACACTAAACTGAAAATTCATTAATTAGTCACGTAGAAAATCATGGTTAGGGTCGCATGAAAAGAGTTTTATTTTAAATCGGCCATCATGGTATGCATCATCATCGCAGACTTTCATCCGCGCGTCACACTCATGAAGACGATAAGCGCGTCTGTTGTCGAGCACAAGCACATTCATTGTGCGTCGACATACTGAGAGAGCGCATACACTTACACATAGACGAGACAGGGGCAAAGACAGTGAGAGGCACAGGAGTCTGCTGAATAAGCAGAAAAGTCCTGGGGAATGATAAGCAAAGTGTCGCGCGGTGCAGCGGCTACTCCCTCCGAAAATAATATGCCCGTGCTGGAGGCGGAGCCGAGCTCGCGCACGGATAATAGGATAGCGCGGGGGACGCGCATGACTGTAAGGGAGCCATTTCATTCACATGTGCAAATGCATTCTCGCAGCTGCACCGAGCTGCAGCGACAAGGCGCCACTGCGCACGCGATTATAAACCAGGTGGATCTAAGGGGATCGGCTTTGGCTCGTCTTCTCTTCTTCTTCTTCTCCTACTTCTTCCACTTCGTCATCGTCCTCGCGCCAAAGACCTCTATCGAGTGTCTCGGACGTAATTGCAAGTACTCAACATTTTAATTTTTATTCTTTTCTCTCTCTCTCTCACTATCTATATTGCAATCTTTTTCTTTCTCTATTTGTTTTGCTCTGCAACGCAGCGCAATCGACGTTGCCGAACAACGGCTGTTGGGTCGAACTCTAGTTGCAAGTCTTGCTTTCCCTTTTCCTATAGACATGGCCTGGTGCCGTTTTACCTGCCTAATGTGCGTGTGCGCGGCTGTGTCTGTAAAGCGCTGGACAAGAGTTGAGGTGCGTATAAAAGCTGCTTTTCATGCGCCTAACTCTTGTGCCAACCAGTACAACATACGGACCGGTACAACTAGTCGCGCGCAACCTTTTCGTCTGCGCACTCGCAATAACTAGAACCTATCTGCCCAATATGTACCCTGTACGAATTTTCATGTACATGTTAACATTATTATTATTATTATTACCTTTATTATTATAAGCAGTTGTCTCATGACATCTGAAGTGCGTACAAAAGTTGACTTTTCATGCACAGAAAGTGTAAATGTATTTAGTGCTTGTAGAGCACTCCTTGCTATCCTATTCCTTACTAAAATATATACATAATATTGTCATGTATTATAGTATTACATTACAGGTAGTCAGCTATTTTCTGATAGATTATAAAATGCGCTCGACGCTAACGTACGTATAACTAACCAAACTACTCAATGCCGCCTTAAAACCCATTATTTATATTTTACTTATTTTTAAAATATTTGTATTTTGAGGGAAATAGTATTTTGGTCTGATCACCTATTCATCTCTCCAGCCACAATTTCTAATTGATTAATTTAAATAAAATTTGTCCTTATATATGAACTGAAACCCGATTTGAGTGCTTGCGTGAAGAGAACAGCGAAATAGCATGTAACAACCTAGTGGTGATTTACGAACTTCAGATATTCATTGCAAATCATAACCTGAAAGCAATCGGCGAAGGGCCGCAAGCCTCGATTAATAGTAACACCAGCCAAAATTCGCGACTCCACGAGAATGCATTGACTTGCTGGTTTGGAGCTGCATTTCTTGTACGATCATGGATTTCTCTGGCTAAGATGCGCATGCGCGCGAGCAAGGGTAACCTCGGTAAAAATAGACGGCGCTCCTTACTGTTTGCTACTCGCGACTGCGAAACGTACACGATTCGTAATACTATTCTGATTATTTTCGTCGGCGCACACGCAGCTGCGCTGTCGGCGGCGGAGAAGGAGGCTGCCGTTTCCTGTCCACGTGCGCGCCGCTCCGGTCTGGCCTTACGGGGCCACGTCGGCGCTGCTCCCACCAACGCGCTCTGGCTCACGAGTTCGCGAGAACGGCGGTACTAGCTCTCGCGTGGGTCGCACGCAAGCCCCCGACGCCGCCGTTGCCGACGGTTCACTCTCGCTCCGCGTGCATGTCTCTCTCTCTCTCTCTCTCTCTCTCTCTCTCTCTCTCTCTCTCTCTCTCTCTTAGCGTCTGTATATGTATAAGCGTGTGTCTGAGCGAGCGCACGGGCGCTTGTATGGGCGCTAAGCCGTACGCGCACGGTCACGTGACTTGGAAAGCTAGCTAGCCAGCTAGCTCTCTTCGTGGTTGCGCCTGGCCATTCATAAGTTCACGAGCCGAGCCAGCGGCGATGCGGCGCGCAGGAAAAACTGGACGTCGAGGCCGTTGTATTATGCGAGAAGGTTCTCCTCGCTTACTGATAGCTGCTGCTGCACTGCTCGCTCGCTTTCGACTCGGCACTTTGTTCAGACGTCGAACACAGTTGTTGTCTCCCGTGTTTCTCCGTTTTTTCTTCTTCCTCCTACAGCTACTCAACAGTCATTGCAGATCGCGTATTGACATATTAATTATCGTACGTCTCGCGTATTTTCAATTGTAATGCTGATGGGTCTTGGATAGTCCGTAATATATTCACTTGGAAAACGTGTATTGGTGGAAAACTGAATTGACCGTCAATTTTATTGACGAAACAAAGAATTGATAATGAAAACTAGCTTTTAACAACTACAGTCTGTTATAAAAGAAACAAATATTTAACGTTCAGGCAATGAAAAACCTTGTGAGTAGTACAAGTTATATGCAGGTTTCTCGTATCAGATCGCAGTACAAAATCGAAAATTGTGGAAAAAAAACTTTCTTGAATCTTCCAACTGAGCCATTAAGCTTCCATGCTCTTTTCATTTTCCTAATTTTCAAATACAAATAAATAAGAGTCGTATTGGGGGATAGATCAGGTAGCTTCTCGGGCATGAGTTTGTACAAATTTTGTCTATAATCACAATACTATAATTAGAATGTGAAAGCGTTAGAATTTGAGCGAGCATACGTGCCCGCTTTTTCAGCTGCTTCTAATGATATTCGCTTAGTCATTGACTTGGAATCGCAAGACCATTTTTGTCGATCTACCGGTGAGGCAAGGCCGGCAAGAGCAATTGACTGCTTGTTTGCCTCCTTGTTTCAGCCAATAGTGCCAAATAGTGGCCAACTGATTAAAACCCCCACAGTGCTTGCTTTTTCTTTTGTTCGGTTACCCATGAAATTTCAACGCTTAAATAGAAATCGGCATGAGATCTGTGGGAACTAAAAGGCAAGGGGAGGAATAGCCGGAGGCCTAGTATCGCGCATGCAATATCAACTGCCTAGCGCTCAGAAGCTGAAGCTCGAAGCAGAGAGGAGAACGCGTCACTAAGCTGTATCACCTTCCACCTCTCGGCTACAACTACTATATGTTGGCTTTCTTTTCCACTGTCTCTCTTGCACCGTCACCTGTACAAAGTTGTCCGTCTGTGAACGGCTCGTTTGTCAGGCCAAAGATATAAATTCCCCGAGGCCATCGCGTTGAGTCCTCGTCGCGTACTGTATGGTGAAAATTCACTGTTGTTACATATATACATATACACGTAGTTATTTTTTTCATCAGCTTCTGTCGTTTATAAGCCTCGGAAAATTGTGGGTCAGCGATTTTTTCCGGCTCCCGCGGTTTAAATGACCTCGTCTCATAGTCCTACTACAGTATACCAGTTGTTGTATTGATCGTAGTTTTGTGGCTTAAACGATTACTCTTTTCTTAGTTGAAGAAAATTTTTTATTTGCGATTATGTGGCCCTCGTTGAGTGTTAAATATAAAGAGAAACAAAAGGGAAAAAATAAGCATTTGATGTATTTTGAATGAATTCGTGATAGAATTAAATGAGTTTAAGTGTATCTCTCTTTTTCAGTGTTTTATCTTAGTCTTTAAAAAGGCTAGTTAAACTACCGATGATTTACTGTCTCGAAACTCATTCTAGAAGTAGTAATTATCCGAGTAAATTAGACGTCCCAGCGTACGAATTCCGAAATGGATATATCACTGGAATAATCGAGGGGAATCTCTTGAAGGAGCTTAAAAGATACACAAAATTTTGCATCTCCCTTGCATAAATACAAGTCCGCACCAACTTCAGGATCATTTAAACTTTTTTCCGCTCAACCGCAACAATCAATTGGTGATTGCAAAGACGGAGAAACTTATAAGTCTCGTAAGTTCAATAGTGTTTACGTTAAGATTTCTTGACTACCACTTTTTCTCGTTCATCTTCACAACTTATAAGCTAGGATTTTCCGTATCTCTAGCTCAACATTAATGCTTCACCCTGCAATGTTTTCCAAATTCACAATTTACATAAATCAATTTTTTATCTTGTGAAATGTGAGCTGCGCAACAAGAGAAAGAGAAGACAGAATACGTTTATTTCATTCAGGCAAACGTAATAAATTCGGATTTTGGGAAAATCGGAGTATAAGAAAATAAAGAACAGAAAAAGCCGAGTTTGCTGCAATAAGAGCCGGGGGCGAGGGTAACGTGCGAACGGGCGCGGAGCCATGCGGATCAACGCGAGCCGTGAACACTCAGCACCTTTAATCCTACTAGCACGAGAAACAGCTCATAAAGCTTTTAAACCATTATTTCGGATTCTTGCGGTGGTCACAGCTGCATCCTACACAGTCTAATTTTTCTTTATTTATTATTTTTATGGAAACAGTTTAACCTTCTTAAGATTAAGTTAAATTTTTCTTATCCTTTTGTTTCGTTGAATGTGTAGACGTTTATCTAAAACATTAGACTGACAAGATTTTCTTATTTTTTAAAAAACTAGTATTTCTAAAAAGAGATAAAAAGATAACACGAGAACCGTCGCTCCTCTTGGTCAATCAAATCCTGAGGAATGTTATACATTCGCGAAGAAAAAAAAAAGAAAAAAGAGTCAAAGCTCTCTTGACTTCGGTTGAAGTTTAAAAACAGAAAAGAAGAGAGGATGTCGGTAGTGGCGTTGGCGAATAGCGAATGGAATGGAAGGAGGAGGAAGAGGCTCGAGCCGAAGTGCCCCGCGCGCGACACCCCCTCCACACGCTCGCCTATCCCGCTCTCTCTCTCTCTCTCTCTCTCTCTCTCTCTCTCTCTCTCTCTCTCTCTCTCTCTCTCTCTCTCTGCACTTAACCATCCGCCGCGGCAGACGTCTCGACCCATTTTCGCTTAACCGCCGTCAGCGTCGGTGCGACTCGCCGTCGACAAGGGGAGAAGAGCCGCGAGGGACGCAGGCTTTTGAAGCTCGCGTAGTTCTAGGCCGGTGTTAACACCGGTGCCCGCCGGCCGTTCATTTCGCCCGCGCAGACACTTCTAATGTGCCCAAGTGCTTTTTTGCGCTCAAGTTCAAATATCGCCTCTTCGATCGCGCCCTTCTTCTCCCTCGACAACACAACCTCCTCCTTCTCCTTCTCGTACTCTTGTTGCTCTCGGCTTTTACACTCTCCGGCTTTGTTGCCGCTGTTACGATAACAACCGACCTGCTGCTACTTCGATCGTCTTTTAATAATTGGGCCAAAAGACACTTGAAAATCGTATGTATTGTATGGGTAATAATTATTCGTCGTCTTGGGACACAGACTCTTATTTAGCTCAAGGATCTGCATAAATACAGGACGAGTCTATTAATATCATTTCCTTTACTAACATAACAAAAACATTATTTAATCTTGCCGTAATTTTCTTCCAGCCGTGCGTCAATTGAAAATTAATCCATTTTTGAAACGACTATTGTCACTGCACATATCAGTGGTTTTTACTTTTTTTTTTTATTTTTCTCGACTCTCCTTGCCTTATTCAGTAAATATCAATTAACATCGGTAATGAGCGTGTAAGCAGTCGATATAGTTTTTGCTCGTCCTGTGCGTAGCTATGACACGTTTTTTTCGGCATTGCACGCGCGCCCGTGTGTTCGGAATACGGCCTTGTCTGAAAAAGAGCCAGCCAAAGAGAGCAGCTTAAGAGAAAAGCGGGGACAGTGGACAGAATGAGAGAGGGAGGTAGCTGCAAAAAAGGAAGGCCTTAAACAAGCGATTAGGTGACGTAAGCGCGACATACAGTCGATGAACGATGATATAACCCGCCGAAAGCGATGCCGCCGCCGCTTCTCTTTGATTACTTTGTCCTTTTTTTTCTTACGTTATACTGTTAGCTGGAAAGTAAAGTAGCTTTTTTTTCTCGTTTAATATTAAGGGGAAATATTTCAATATATTCGAAAATGCTCAATAGGATAACTTGCAGCAGCTATTGAAAAAGTTTTTAGATAACTGCAAGTTTTCTAGGTTATAGAAACGTCGAGGCATTTGTCATCGGTAAAAGAGATGCCATATCAAACAATTGCCTATGTGCAGCTGCGAGATTGACATTCATAATGTGCTCATCTGAAACTGTTCTGCTTCAATTCGATAGGACTCGCGTGAGCCTTGAGACAAAAGGGAGAACAAAAATTTGTTTTGAAAGATTCACTACATTATGAAGCTTAAAGTAACACACACCATTCCATTTGAAATAAAGCAATATTCCTTCGAATTGTTGTTTTCGTAGTTTACGCAGCTTTCGTGCGTACATCGATATTTTCGTGTCACCAGTAATCATCGTAGAGCAAAGGAAAGACGGGAGCATTCCTTCCAACCTAATAAATATCTATTTACACACCCGCGTTCTATTAACTTTCTATTGATTACTCCACGGTCTCCGTAACGAGCGAAAACGCTTGAACTTTATCATTTGAAAATTTTCATAATTACATTTCTTGGTTAGAGAAAGCTTAAAAATTATATTTAGAAAAATTGTATTGTCGCCTGGTTAACTATGAGCAATTTTTCGAGGCCTGCTCTATTCCTTATTTCATTTATACAAATGCTATACAAACACGTATATGTACGTGCTGAAAAAGAGTAGGAGGAGCGAAGAAGAGGTAGAAGTAGGTAGGGTATAAGGCAGAGGGCGTATGTTGTTGCTCGAGGCGTGTTTCTGAATTTGGGTCAGTTCTCCGTCGCCGCAATTCTAATGTGCTTTTTCCTTCCGCCTGCAGTCATATGTCGGCAGCCGCAGCAGTAGACGCGTTTGTTGCGTAAAACAAGTTGTTGTAGAAGAATTTTCGGCTGCTCGAAGTTTGCTCACGAGCGATGAAAATTATTTTTAAATTCTTTTCTAAAGTATGCAAAGCCGAGCGAAATTCTTATTTGATCGGGTAAGAATTCCACTCGGCGCGAAAAAGAGAGAGTAAGAGAGACGGAGAGAGATAAGGATATTTTTTTTCTTACTTTCTCAGTCAGTGTATATGAAAGGGAGGCAGATAAGCCTTGAACGTAGTCAGCTGCACGAATGAGTTGAAAACAGGGCTCGGAACAGGGGAGAGAAAAAGACAATAGAGCAGAGAAAGGCAGCGGCTTTGTAGTTTTTTTACAACATCGCTCACCACTTCTGGTACTTCACTCCCTTTTTTTCCTTCCACAATCATCACCACGACTTCGCGTTACTCTTTGTTTCACTTGCCATTTTTTACTTTTTCTCTTTTCCCTTTAGCCTCTCTCTTATTCGATACCTCGTCATTGCACTCCGTCAGTCTCTACTTTCGAAATGGCTGCAGAAATGTTTTTTTTTCTTATATAGAGAGAAACCTCTTTAAATTGCTATTAAAAATTTCTCGGCGTAATTAACAAAGAAAATCTTTAAAAAGTAAATAGTAAAAAACAATCATACTTGATGAACAGAACAAAAGCTTTAGGGAATAAGAAAGAGGAGCAACAAGAATCTGAGACAACGCCACAAAGGGTCTTAAAACGGTGCCCAGTTGGTTCGCGGTGCTGTCTCGCGTAGAGTTCATTGTATGCGTTTGCGGCAGACGCAAATAGCGCAAGCAGCGAGCAAAAAGGCGCAACGTCGCACCTGAACAATAAAAAGAAAAAAAAGTGAAAAAGCAATGTACGCGCTCGGATACTCTTCGCCGAGCCTTAGTCCACAAAAGGAGGAGAGAGAGAGGAAGGGCATGGGTCGCTCGTAAAAGCTTGTGGCCGCAGCAGCGAAGCGCGTCCATCATCGTCACCGCACTTTATTTCCGTTCGGCGAATCGCACGTATACAGCCATCGAGATAGGTTGCCGCCGCGTAAGTGCTGCTAGACGCTGCACTACCACCGTCATTCTTTTTTCTTTCGTCTTTTTAAAGTCATTGCTTGCGGTGTGTTACCCTTGCTCGCCGCTACTTGGAATTTGTAGACGCGACTAATCTGCAAAACAAATCCGTAAGTAAATGATTGACGTAGAATTGATGCAGAACCGATCATCTGGCTGATATGATACGACTATTGTAATTTTTACTAGTGTATTTGTAAAAATTATAATAAGGTTTTCTCAGTGTAGAAAATCCACGTATGGCTTGTTTTTGAAAATTAAAATTGTTTATGTAAACTACAGTAGCTAAAAAATATCTAAGGTAATAACATTTGATTAGAAAGGTCAAGCGTTAAATCGAAGTTGCAGAAACAATTTTGAAAAATTGAGCATCATGGTAGGTGAAATGAAAGACTAATAGTGCAGGAGTAGTTATTGAGCAAAGTAGCCACATATAAGCGCATGAGCGTTGGCGAGCAATTAATTACTTTGAAAATTACTCCGAAGCTACAAATAAAGCAGCCCAGTGTGTCGTTCTGGGTGCGCTAACAATGAGACCATAAAGCATATAAAAGCGCGTGTAGCTGGCGCCGCGAGTGCTGCTCTCATCGCATGCCTGGAATCGCGATCGTTCCTCCACCCCGCATAAGAGCACCTCTCTCTCTGTCTCTCGCGCGCGAACGTTTACCCACACACGCTGCACGTGACCGAGTATGCGACGCGAATGATAATGGCCTAATGGAGTTTTACTGGTCCCCCCTTACTTTTATCCTTTCCGCTCTGTTTTTTTGGCACGACAACGCGTCTGCGCTTGGCTTATTGCGTTGGATGAGTTAAACCACGTCCAAATAATAACCAACAAGATATGATATGCTTTTATGTTGTTTATATATAAAAACAACATAATATAGTTTGTAGTAAAAATGACTACTTTATTTTTTTTTCTTATTATCGAGACGTTCGTTGAGCGCTGTACAGCTATACTGTAACAAGCTGAACATACTAAAAAAGAGAAGAGAGGTAGCAAGGGTCGAAGGACCAGGGCAAAGATAAACGTTTTAATTCGGACCGGAGTTCGGGTCATAGCTACGTAATACTTGGTGGTCTCGACTGTATGTAGCGAGAAAAGGACCTCGTTGAGGAGACTTGCCAAGATTTATCGGTTCTCGTTTGGAATTCGAGACTCCTCCCTCTTTAGCCTTCTTTCCCTCCTTCCCGAATCTCCTTTTTCTTCTTCAGTCGCGTTTCACGCGTGGCTGTTGTGAATTATTCAGGGCTGTCTTTTTCTCAGCGAATAGTCAATGGTATAAGTAAAAAAGTCGCATGGAAATGTACGCGCTTATGAATAGCGATGGAGTATTTGCACTACTATTGCGAAATATCTAACAAAATTTTTCCAATTGTTATCGACATTCTCTCTGTATCCCAAAGAAAATCAATCACTGCGAAGTAGCGCGAAGGAAAGCGACAGCATAATTCTAGCGCCAACAGAAGCGAGGGGAAGCGCTTAGCAATTTGCAGTTTAGAATTTCATTAGCGGCCAGGCTATACATGTGGGACTGTAGATTCCTTGCTCCCCTCTCGTGCCTCTTTACTTCGGCTCGCTTTTTTTCCTCCTTCGGCGTAGAGTGGCACGCGCGCAAAACTTTACGTAAGACTTACCAAGTGCATTATGCGCGCGCATAGAGCAGCCTGGCGCCTGGCCTTCTCGCGAGCCGCCGATGACAAGACGCTGCTAAGGCTCCATCCATCCCTTTCGTTTTCGAACACAAACCAATCTCGTGTACAATGCATCAACAGATTGTTGTATTGGAGACCGGTTGATTTTGTTGCTCACCCTTTAAGAATCGGCTAGGAATCCACCATTCGATTTAAATGCTTGAAAATGTCGTTATCAATAGGTGGAGTTAGTTTCTCCTCAACCTGTCGATGGAGCGGGTTGGAGGTGGGGCGGGGAGGCGGGAATGGCGCGTGATCATCGCGAGGCAAATGTGCGCAAGATCGAATTACCCGGAGGCGAGAACGTCGTCGCGTTGCGCGCGCCAATCACAGTCAGTCATTAGCGTCAGCGCTTGCTTCGTCGCTACCGAGCTTCAGCGGTGCGAGGGGACAGGAAATACTGGGGAGAAAGGCCTGCCGAGCGCATTTGCGTTATCGGTATGCGATAATTGCGTCCAGCAGCAGCAACCGTCGTCGACTTCTGGGACGGAGGAGGAGGAGGAGGTCGTTGCGCCATTCCAACTGATGCCGCGACTGATGAAGTATATTAGCGCGTCGAGTCGCGGCTTTCCCTCCCCTTTTTTCTTGGTCGCGTCGCACGTCATGTTCGAGCACTACATCGAACCTCTTGGCCTGTTCCATCTCGCAAACGCATCTCTGCGTATACCGACCTCCTAAGAGGAGGAGGAATCTTCTTACAAAGCAGCTGCGACATCATCGGCTCAGTCTTCTTCGTCGTATAATTGTGATGTAATGTTCATGTGCGTTTATCGTATAAAGTCTTATTTTCAAATTCCAACGGTTTTGCACAACTGCTGTCGTTTGACGACGCGGCAAAAATTAATTATCCGCATCTGCGATCGTTTACCCGCTTCTTTTTTCTTCTTTCCTTCTATAACCGGCTTACTTCAGCCCGTGCAACTGATTCAACGCTTAATGTATTGCGATATCTTGAGAGCTGACTGAAGGTATTTGAATTTCACGCCGCTAACAGTTAATCCTCCTTAGTTAAAAGTTCACTTCAGCAATGAAAGTAGGATTAATTCTTAACGGTCCTGGCGCAATTTCTGCAGGAGAGGCGCCACCGTTGGCAAAAAAAAGATGTCCTACACACTCCCTCGGGTTACTACGTATTATTGACTGTTGCTAGCGCTCCTTGCCCAAGTAATTACGCACATTCGGACTAGTTTATAGCTGAGTAAAGCCGTAGTCTATGTCGGCAAATGCTTGTAGCTTAGCTTTACTATTCTACTCCCTTGGCTTATCGCGCAGCGAACGGGCCTTTGTAGGCCTCCATTAATTATTATTAGCGCGTCCTCGCCACTATTAAGATTGATATTATTACTGGAACGCGCTCAAACTACCTCCTCCTTGCTCTTGTTCACCTGAACCATAGAAGCAGTAGCGGACCGATACGTGTAGCGCTTGGGATGGGCACTATACTAAAGTCCATTATCGATTACACGATCAGGCCAAATTGAAATTGCTCAGCGAAGTCCGAGTTAGCTTGAAATTTGTTTCAGTCTCTTCTCCCAAGTGCATTAAAAAATATATATATTTTACCAAGTAGACAAGTTAAAACAACTTGTTTATTTACAACCCATTCGGGAAACTATTTCTCCGGTTCTTGGAAAGACCAATCAGCTGTAAAAACATTCTCTACATGGGAGAACCAAATACGAGTAATTTCCGCGGAATCATCAAGTCACGCAACAGCCAAGCAAGCATTTGAGTACAAGCAATATCCAATTGAAAAATCTTGAAATCACTGTTACTTTCACTTGAAAAAAATTGTCTGATAATCCATCTATTCTAATAAAAATTGTAGAAGCTTGAGTATATTAATTAAAAAATACAATAGTGGATACTGGGCCGAGGCGAGTGGCAGCCGCTGAAAAATCGTGGATCGCGACCAGCTGCGGCGCCGGCGCGGGAACGTCGCGAGCGCGCGCTTTGATTTCGACGCGGGAAATTGACTTTCTCACGAGTCAAATCGAGCCCAAGGGAGACTGGTGCGCCCGGGGAGATGTGAGAAGGAAGGAATCGAGATCTGAAATACAGCGAGCGACTCTCGCGCCACGAGATTTATGGGGATCCGATAAGGAGCGCACGGCTCCTCGCGCCTTCCCTCCTCCCCCCCCCTCCCTCCCTCCACCTATTCCTCCAATACAAGCTCTTAACGGTGGCGGCGGCAGCAGCCGAGACGGAAGGTGGTCCACCTGTAAACACACGTACGACCGATCAATCGTAAATCAAGGGCCGTTTTGACGGTTGCTTGAACACTCACTGCTCTTACAGCTCCCTTTTACAAGGGGCGCCGGTGGCCTCTTTTCTATTGCTCTCTTACTACTTTTTCTTTCTTCTCGTCGTGTTATTGATTCTCTGCTTCCGAGTTGCGAATCGACTGTCCATGTTCTGGCCACTGTTTATCCGATTGGCCAACCGCTAAATTTATTCTCCCCCCCCCCACCCTTCTTGCCACTTTAATTCCCATTTTTCCGCCGCGCTGTTTATTCGTGACGCAAATGAATAACCGGAGATTGAGAGAGTGATATATTTGTTATTTTGTTGGTAATTTGCGTCGAGTTTTCCTCTGGTCAAGATCCGTAATAATGTGAGAACTACTGCAAGGTCTGAAAGTTTACTGGTATAATTTACTTTGAAAAGTATTCATACGACATTTTTGGTTGTGCAACGCGTTCTACTTTCTGTTCTTGCCGATTCGATTTCTAATTTGACAAGCAACCTGCTAAAATAGCCGGGAATTTGCGTGGAGCGGGCATTTACAAACTTGGAACTGACGTATTGCCGCCTAGGGCCTACTGATATTTTCGTTAATTGACTTATCGCAGGGCTGTGCCTTTTCACTTTTTCTCCGTAAGTTCGCTACTGTAGAATTCCGTGCGCTTTTGGCGAATGTCGTCAAGAGTACTTGAAGAAGAGCTAGCTATAGTTCGCCTGCAAGTTGCATCTTTCTCTCTTTTCCTCTCATCCTTAAAGTCTTTGTCATGGCATCAATTAATTAGAATTTCACGCGGCACGGTTGCAGCATGTGCAGCCCATTACGCATATCGCCCTGAAACATGAAAACTTCCTGTCGTTGCGCTGCAGTACATAACTCTGTGCTCCGTATACGTATATCTCGCTCGAGTATTTTTTTACTCGGCAAATTCCATGATTAGCGTGCGATGGCGGCGGCGGCTACGTGCAGAGTAGGTTGCTACTGCCGCTGGCGAGATACTTAATCGAGTTATCTTTTTGCTGGAGAAGCGCACACGCCGCGACTGAAACTCGCGAGAGCTATGGCAGTGGCGGCAGTGCAGCACCTGAAGCAAGACTGATAAGTCGTAATTGAGAGAGGCCACAACAGAGGGAGGAGAGGAGACAAGAGCGGGTGGCGTAAATAGTAGTAAAGTCGCTCTGGCTCTGCGTGACGGATAGAGGACGAAAAGAGGGGAGGAGGCTTAGGTGGGGAAAGACGGAGAAGGAGCCGCAGGCCGTGGCCGGGGGTCGATGGCTCGTTGACTAGGCGATTGCCGGGAAATAATTAATTGGCGGATCTTTTGATGGCTACAGGGACGCGCGCCGCGTTGTGCAACTTTCGAGCTTGTTGCTTTTTAATTAGAGCCACTCTGGGCGCATGCGCGCGCCGACCAGCTGCTCTGGGCGCTTTATGCGCTTTTTTTATGAACTGACACTGCTGTTGCTGCTGTTGATGCCACCGCGCTCGACGCCAATGCCGTCCGCGCTTTATTCATTAAGCTTTATTATCGAATTCTTTTCTACTGCTGCATCGTTGATCAGCCACTCAAGTAAATTTCACAAAACTTCGATTCCGCGGGTTGTTTATTTTTAGCGGCATTTCTTCCATTCGTAAAATTATCCCAAATAAATGTATGATTCTGGTCGGAAATAGTTGTACAGATGTCTCTCTTCGTCGTACTTGTCATCTGATATTCTTTTTACGTCATCGCGTAATGGTGCATCGGCAAATCGTAGTTGTGCAATGTCGCACGTTTTTATCTTCAATGCGTATTGCTCAGCAGCAGGTACCCGATTCTTACGTAACTTCAATAACACCGATAACATATGCTGCTCAGTTCTGTAATCTGGCGTATACATTATTATTAATTTACTACCACCACCGTTAGTTTTGCCAAATGTTCTTCTTCATGCTACGTTGTTATTTTGTGCCCAAAATTTATTTTCATTTCCCAAAAAAAAACTAACGCGCTTTTTATAGGCATAAACAACTATTTAAAAGTTTTGAAAACAATTAGGCAGGCATACAATCCTCGACATAGAAGCCAAACTTTTGAAAAGAAAAGACAAGAAAATTAATTATCGATTACAATCAATTTGATTATCCTGACAAGTTACAGCAAACAATTCTGCTTGTTCTTTTTACGTCGAAATGCATTGGCGCACATCCGTTCAGATGGCAAAGAAAACGTGGCTAAAGCCTAAGTTGCGTCCTAGTTCGCAGTAGTTGCAGGGCCGCGATTCACGTGAACTTGTCAAAAACTTTGGCAAATTTGATTGCTCGAGAGAGAGAGAAAAGTTCGCGCAACGTCTGCTTGAGGAATCGTGAGCTAGTGAATTCTAGCGACCGGAAGCCGAAGAATGGAAAGCGTCACGCGATCGATCTGGAACGAACAAGCCGCCATCGCCACTTGCACGCTATAAACTTGACCCAATTATCCACCTCGCTCCAGCTTTGCCAATCACACTGACGCCACTCTCCTCCTCCAACGAAAGCTCGCGTCTCTCTAGCTCACTCTTTAATGTTTATTCAATATTTATTTTTCTTTGTCCAAATTTGCGATGGTACTTCCAAGAGCTTAAATCGTTTATCTATTTTGTCGAGTATCGTAGCATAGAGATTTCGTTTATTGAACATATTCCTAGTTATTGATGCCTCGCGCCTGCTGTTAGAAGAAAGTTAGAGAAGTAGATAAAGAAATGAGTGGCACATCTAGGATAGAAGCTGCAGAGGTAAGCTAGGCAATCTCCCTTGTTCTCATCGTAGTCGCCGACTTTTCCCTTTCTTTTCTCTTTGCTGGAAACTCCTCTCTCGCTCTCTCTCCCTTTCTTTGGTTTCTTCTTTTACCTACACCCCTGATACTGCTATATACCGTGAAGTCGTCGAGTTACCTCGTGACGATTTTCTCTTTTATCTTTCTCTTGAAACTCGTCGCTTCTGCTTCTCTTTTTCTCTAGCCCTAGTTATACAGAGCCTTTTCTCGGTGCTCCCTCCCTCCGCCCGCTCTATTTCTGTCTCTATTTTGCTTTTCTCACTCGCCCGCCGCTGTGCGCTTTCCAGCCTCTTTCCTTCCAGGCAAAGTCTTGAGATCCTCTCGACACGCGAGTCGATAAAAATGTCTAAAGGAGATCAAGAAGCAAAAGGGGTTCGACTTCCTAGTCTAGAGAACTTCGCTTCGAATCCACTCGTCTCTGTCTCTCGAAAATCCATTTCTCTCTGCTTTCGAATATGTGTATGTATATACATATGCCCAGCCTCTTCGACTAACCCTCTCCCCCGCCGCTTTACTATACATTCCTTTTTTGTTCTCTTGCAACTTACTTTTCTTTTATATTTTTATGGCATGAAAAAGATTAATAAAAATAAGTAATAAAAGATTAATATAAAGAAGCAAAAATAAAGACTCAACTTAAGGTACACGTAAGACTTGATCATGAACATCCATTTATGAGTTGGATAAAAAATTCTATATCTTAAGTATGTATGTGCAATCAAAACTGTATTTGACAAGACGTACGGGCTCCTATATTTTATTTTTTTTTCTTACCGAGTAAATAAATTACTCCAAGTGGTTAAAACATTAAAAAATTCATTGAAATAGCAGCTGCTTGAATATTGACTATGACTATATGCTCAATCTTTTATATTTATTATTATTATTTTTTTTAATTGGATTCGACTATTCTTTTAAAGTATTCATTAATGCATTCACCAGGATATTCAAACAAAGATGTAAATGCTATTCCAACTCGAATGAAAGATTGTTACGCCAGCAATTGAAATTATGATATTCGTTAAAAATCTTAGTTATACTTGAGACGATTTAGCCCTCGACACGGGCAAGCAATTAAACTTGCCTCTCTCCATCTCTTTCTATCTCTATTCAATATCTAATTTCTGTTGATACGTATAACTAAGAGGCTTCTTCCACTTCATTGGATTTGGTGGATGTCATATATAAATGTCGGTATAAGGTAAAACCAAGCTATTCAGGACCTACTGAAGAGTTCTCATATGAATCGCCATTTCTACTTAAAACATTTTAAAAGCCCCTGAAACTTTTTATTTTTAGCATTTATCGGACTATACAATATCATATCTTTACAATTTTTATTCAGTAGTTCATAAATTTTAATAACAATGTAAGGTTATTTAAAAAAATGATAATGATGCTGTTAAAAACAAAAGGTTTTAACTTTTATTCTATAATACAATGAGCGTGTAGTTTTAATTCGGAAATAACTAAAATTTCATCATACGTTATTTTTAAATCAATAATAGAATAACGTTTGAGCAAATCAATTACTTTTACGATCGATGTTAATTGCAAGCATCTGGAGAAATTCTCTTTCTGAAAATAGTTTTTTTTTTAATATAGAAGGTCGTTAACTTACTACGTGACACGATCCCTCAATAGTCTCAGTCTTTCAATAAAATGATTTCTACGTGGATTTTTCTTCGCTAGCAGCGACGATATTTTCTTATTCATCTCTCCCTCTTTTCTTCCTTTCTTTCTCACTTATTTGCCTGACTAGTACCAGCTCCCACCCCTCTCTCTTTCCGGAGCGCAATTCCTCTTCTTTTCTTAGCTTTTTACGGGTTTCCTGTTTCTCTACCACAAATACCAGCAGAGCAGTTGCAATGCAGCGCTAGCTCTACCGTTGCCAACGCGCAACTGTCCGACAAGAGACTTTTCCGCGCTTTGCGGTTATTTATGACGAAGTAAGAGGATTACACGAGTTGCCGCTCGTCGGCGCCCGAAAAGTACAACGGGACAAGGATCATACTCTACTTCTACGCCCCGGCCTTTGAGCAGATTAATTGTACTCTTTAATGCTCTATCATTTCTAATATCTGCTAGTGACCATCACAACTTATTTAAATAATTGCCCCCTACAATTTATTGCTCACATAGTAAGGAGACTTGTTTGAATCGTGTTTTCTGAAAACAACACGTCACAGGGGATGAGCCCTACGCGATGCCGTTAGAAATTTTAACGTGTAACAAGCACGAATTTTTTGGCTGAGTGGAGTAGTGTATGTAGTAGTCGATTTACTATGCTGTGGTCGCATGTGGTTGGGAAATATTAAAACATTCGATACCAAAAATCGGTGACTACGGGTAAGTAAGCGAGGGTCAGCGGTGACAGTAAGGCCACGGTTGCAGCCGCAATGAGCCCCTCGACTAAGCCCTTCGCTAAGCTTGCCACGTGCCAATCGATGCCTCGCCAGCGCTCTCGACGACGGGCGCACGCGCTTGCTACATGCCTCGTTTTACACGCTAGATCGGTACGTAGACACAAGCTTGTCCCGTCCGAACTGCAGGAGGCTACTCTGCATCAGACGCGTGAAATTCCTTTAACAATCCCCCAGCATCGAAGCAGCTATCTCTCTCTCTCTCTCTCGCTCAACTCTGCCTCATATTTAAGTCCTTCTAGTCTAGGTGGCGCCTGCGTCAGCATACAAGTACGGCCCATTCGATCGATTGAGTTATGAAAGCACGCAGGTGCGCGCCCGATAGCACAGACGGTGACTCGCGTGCTTGCTGCTTTCGACGCGCTCGTAGTCTGTACGACCAGCGCCAATTAACTCGCGACGGCCTCTGCGCCCCTGCCTCGACGACGACGTTTACGCACGCGCTTCTTCTTTAGTATGGCAGTTTGATTGTCCCCCCCCCCCCCCCCCCCCCGCCTCTCTCTTTATTAACCAATGATATAATTTTGCAAGTAACCAGTCGCCTGGATTGAATTAGCTCTATGACAACGTCTAGCTTACCTCATAGATTTAGTATTATTAGTAAATAATAAATAATAAATTAATTACTAACTGACAAGTGCAATAGCCCCAACAATGACAATCCAACTGATAAACAAAAAAAATGGTGAGCTGTTACTGAAAAGTTTTGCCTGTAAGCCAACTATTTATTATATTTATTTAGAACATTCGTTGTTGCAACTGAGTAAAAGTCGAGTTTGGTAGATTCAGCAGAGCAAGCGCAAGTTTCTGAATTTTTTTTTCTTTAATCAACTGATTGTCAAGGCGGTTGATAGAAGAGTTGGTTGTAGAGCGAGGGTAAGCGGGTGGTGCTAAAGGTGGGTGGTACTCCTATCGTCGGGACAAAAATTTTCCGCTCTCGCGCCCACGACGCGGAAGCAGCGGGGTAGTGGCTAGGCTCATATCGCGCTCCAGCAACGGCCTCTGACCGCCTCCTGTCCATCGATTATTCCAATAATATAACGAGCTCCTGAACGTAGCTATACGTTCCGTGTTTGCGCTCTCCTTTTCCATGGCACCTCTTTTATTATTTTCTCGAGGGTGTGGTTAATTGTAGTTCAACTTTCGCGCGCTGTTTTTACCTTCTATTTCCACCCATCTTTGATCACAATCAAATTAAAGATATTTAACCGTCTACCGTAGGTGCGCCATTAAAAATCTTGAAATAAATAACATGATTTTAATAAGTTTGAGTAAAATCTTAGCTGAGTCAACATGAACGCAGGTTCACCAGAGAGCGCACCAACAACTGCGTAGTAAGGGTTAAATTTCGCCAGATGGCCGTAAAATTCGTTAGAGGCCCAAGCCAAGAAAGCAAATTCCGTGAAGTACTCGTTGGATATTCAATTTCGCTGATCTTAGCTACTTTTCTTTATATGTTTTTAATCCTCTCGGCTAATGGATTCTCCGCAAACTGTCGCGACATCGAAATCTTATTCTAAAATAAGCTTTTATTTTTTCACGTCTTACAGAAGATAAAATAAATAATTCTCTTGGCGAAGCAATCATTAGCTATGTCGTGACATGTTTTAGCGTCTAGGTTAATGCTTGTTGCTGTACAGCTATTAAAGTGAACGGTAGTGATTAAAATGATGAACCGCCGGCGCTATAGGTAAAAAGTAAGATGTTCAAGTAGGTGGAAGCAAAAAACGAGAACTGGATGTGCCTCAATTTAAATAACATCAAATGTACGCTGACCTTACAGGAGCTACGTTCATTAGTGCTCCGTTAGAGAGAAAAAAAATTACGATTTAACAAAAACTTCTCATTAACAAGTAATTCGCACGCGAAAAAAGGCCGCCTTACATGGTTACATATTAATTACAAGGGCTTGCGCAAAATCATAACAAACGAGCTGGTTTGTCACGCGATACGTTGCGCTTGGCTAAACGCACAACGCGATACATGTCGCAAGCTGTGCACAGCCAGCTAGAATAATTAAATTGTAACCGCAAGCTCTGGGTAAAGTGGCGACAGACATTTTTCTTATCAGCATTGCTGCGAAAACGGTGCACGCAGCTATTAAAAATCTACCTCAAATCACGTGCAAATAAAGAAAGCAATCACCAACAACGGGAAATTTGATTTTATCTTTCATCTCGTGTTACTTTTTTACTTTTTTTTTCGCGCACCTGTTGGAGGTACTTTGACTCGCTGAGACATCCTTCTAAATGCATCTGAGCTTGATGCTGCAATGGAGTTGCTCGTCGTGTAAACGCTGGCATTTCATAGAGCGTCAAGCAAATTTTTTCTGGACAGAAATCAGTAGCAGCGAAATTTTATGGCAATTAACGCGTGGTGGCGGTGGCTCGCGCTCGCTCTTTGACTAGGCGAGAGGGATATACTCCCAGTAATCAGATGGAGCTCAAGGGAGAGAAGGATCGGGGGGAGGGGGCAAGCAGCAAAAGAAGGGCGTGCACGAGTTCTCAGCTTAATGGTTTTTTTCCCATACGTTGCAATTAAATTGGCGCGCCGGCTGCACGTATCTTCTAAACCTGCAATTCACGCGGCAGAGGATCATTTGCTACTACCGGTATTGCTGCTGCAACTACGTAGCGCCGGGCGACGAGCTAGTTTGTGCGGAATATCATTTTCATTCATTAACACTGATACTTCGCCAGCTTACCCTACCACTTTTCATCGTGATATATTTTTTATTTCATTCCGTTGTTATTGTTTTCAGAGTAGAGCTGTTTTATTTATTTTATTTTACCTTATTTTTAATCGTTTAATTGCCTTTCAATTTTTTTCAAATTATTTCATGTTTTATAAAATTAATTTAAATTTTTCCACATTTTATTAGAGAGCGAATTCTAAAGCTTTTTGTGCATTTTATTTTGCAGGTATGTATCGTTCAGAATATCAATAATTTGCATCAATTTCAAGGTTTGTCAATTATCATTGCACGAGATTTTTAATAAAAGTCAAGGTAAGATTAAGATGAAAATCTACGCTAACATTATCCAACTTTTATAATTTTTTACAATTTTATCTTATATTTTTTAAGCAATTTAACTTTCGAGTTTTTAGTCATGTATCTAATCTAAATGTACTAAATTTTACCTGAGTTGGACAATAATAATAAAAAAAACAAAGTTGCGAATTTGTTAGCAGCCTAAAAGTCGGATTGGGCCGATATAACCTGAGACACCAAGTAAAAAGGAGTAAATTGCGCGACTTATAAATAATGGAGGCGCTTGCGAGTGGCAGTAGAGCGGGACGCGTGGGAGGGAGAGTTGAATGGGAGGCCCGACTTGCGCTGCAGTCGACTCGTGGGCGCGCGAGACTAGTGAGAATACGGAGGGGAAATGAGAGTGGGAGGGTAAGGGAGCCGTTGGCGGCGGCACGGTGAGAAGCGGTTCTTAATGCCCTGACTTATTGAGAGCCGACCGGTCGCTCGCTCACCTCGCGGATTTCCATGCGAGTTGTATACTAGAGCTGTCGAGTCTTTGCACGCCGAGAAACGTAATCTGTATACGCCCCCGCCTTCTTTCAGTCGATATCAGTTCAGCAACGCTATTGCTTCTTTGCCTCTTACTCCTGCCTACTCTTGCCTCTGCTCAGTCGTGTGTAAAACGATTGCACTTTACAATACTATATTTAAATCCTTTTAATTTTACAAAAACTCCGGAAGTGCATACATTTTTTAGTGGCCGCTTAATATATTGTTACGTGAACTTGGTAAAACTCTAGCTTAATCTTTTTAATTTTTTGTTATTTTAATTTGTGCATTCTCTATTTGCCTTTATTGTGGTGCGAATCATATACAAGTGCAAACTTCAACAAGAAGAAAAATTAAAAAAAAAAGTAATAGAATGGCTGAAACGATGCATCAGTCGAGATTTCGCGCGTACATCTGCTGCTATTCCCATGCTCTATGACCTTCCTATCTTCTCTCTCATCTTTTCTATCGGATTTTGCAGTGGTCGCGATAGCGCAACGTGATGTTTCTTGAGGCAGAGCGAAAGCGAGGGAGAAGCAGTGGAATAGAAAGAGACAACAGTACGGTGGTAGTGCACAGGGGGCACGGTCAAATAGAGAATAGTTAAGGGCCCTTGAAACCATAGCCGCAACGAGCAATCATTCAATCAAAGCTCGGGAGAGCTTTCAAAAGATTCGCTTCCGCAACGAAACTCGCTCTCGCGTTCTCTCCTCGCCGTGTTGCCCACCTCTCGCCTCACCTCCTTCTATCCATGCCCAATTCCGTGAACAACTGCTCTCTCTCTTTCTCGTTTTTTTTCTCTTTCCCTCTTTTACCAATTGACCCTAAATATGCGATCCGGTATCAAATTTAGAGAAAGCCAGTAATTGGCTAGGCTTTTCCCAGATCAATTTCTGGTCACCATAAGCTCGTAGCATGTAATCGTCAAATCGAAGTGATTCGTTAATCGTGGCCGGCCCATCAAACAATTTATAGATCCGGATAAGGCAAGAAGGGCCGCTCCGGTGGTGATGGCGCGTAATTGCTGACGCGCGTCGCACAACTCGTTTTCACTCCCCTTAACTCGTCTTAGAGCTAGCTATCCCCGAGAGTGAACGTCGTGCTCTCGTGCTGGCTCTCGCCATAAACAGCAGAGCAGTATACAAGTTGTCAACCGGAAAGTGTCGAATCGTCGAAAGCCACGCGTCTGCTATTTAAGATCGAGTTTTTAAAATAATTTTCAAGACAACATTTGGAACATCTACATCAAGTGCACTCAATTAACAAAATGACCTTTCTTCGTGTCTTCCAAAAACTGCACCTCTCCCGACTTTCGAACTGCTACCCTCAAAACCAATGAAGTTTTAAATCAATGAGAAGCCAAAAATTAGATCTTGGTGGATCTATCAGTTTCTCTCTTAATTCTCTTTTTTCATCTTTCTCTTACCGTTTGATTACTAATAGGAAGCCACGAATGCTTTTCGCGAAGCCGCGACAAAGCTTTGGTTGCTCGTCAGCCGCTGGACCGACACAAAGTGCCAATTTGCTCTTCGGATGACTCACTTGCCCCGCTCCTCTTAACTCGACTCCACAAAAATCGAATTTATTGGTTAAAGCAAGAAAAGTCGTGGACACGCAGTATTAAAACTACAATATCGTTTATAGTAGCGGTCAATTAAGTTTGACTTTGAAGAGCGATTTGTCTTTTGGCAAGATAACAAAAATACTATACTTCCGTTAAAAAAGCGCATTTTTCAACACTTAAATCTGTGTTTCCATTAATGTATTGATTTTACACTTTAAATGTCGTTTCAATTATTTTTATAGTGAATGAAATAAATTAAAGTTGATGACAGATAAAAATGTACAAAAGAGCACAATAATTTAACGAATGGAAAGAATAAATGAAAAAGGTTTTGAAAATAGGAAGTTGCTGTTCTGGAAGCGAATTGAGGCATTTGTGTGTCTTTGCAGTTTTCGAGACGAGGAAAAATATATATGGCGCTAGTCTGGCCGACTCCGCTCATTTGTCCATCCGTTAAAACAGCACGTCCGACCCTCGTCATCCGGCCCCTTTTAACGGGCAGCAGCGCGATCTTCAGCGGCTTGCGGCCAATATCACACCTTCTCTGCTCTTCTACACCAAGCTTGCCCCATCTTCCTTTGGTACGCCGACTGTTCACGTTGTACGTGCCGGCAAAGTAAGCTCTTCACGTTGAAGAAAGCGTCGCTAAGACGCGCCTCTTTCGCTCCTCGTTTCTCGCGTTGCAAAGCAGAAAGAGAGAAGCTCAGAGTGCCATTTGGGAGTGGATGAGCGCAACGGCGCCCAAGAGTCAAAAAGAGTCTGCCGTCAAAGCTTGTCCCTTCACTCCCTTGGTTATTTATTTTTTTTACTCATGGACCTCTCTCCCAAAAAAAACTTGCGATCATAACTAGATAAACAAATTTAGCTTACCTGGTCATCATCAGCATATCCTCAAAGTTTGGATTTAATACTGTTACATTTTTCCAAATGACATTAGTTTGGAAAGTGACCCAGTCCAACAAGAAAAAAAAATTCTTAAATAGACTTAAAACAAATTTTCGGAAGCGGTAGAGGCTGAGAAATGTCAAAGATGAGAAAGCAGCTTAAGGCGGGCTTGCTTTTATCGAAGTTTACGGGCATCAAAAACTTGGGAAAGCACTATTTTATCGCGATTATACCTGTGGAGGGAGGTAGAAGCAGATGGGAGTGAAACGTGCTGGCACAAAGTAGCGCGGCCCGGAGGTGTCACACAGTAGCCTTAAAGATAAAAAAAAAAACGAAAAAAAGCAAAAAAATGGGAGCTAAAAGAAAGGGGCCGTCTGAGGGTGAGAGAACATGGTGTGATGGAGAGGGGACGGGTACGGGGGAGTAAAACTTCAGAGGAAGAACACCGAGCTGTAGTGAAAGCTTGAGCGTATACACGGCGGGTAAGTGGGCGGCGCTATCAGCTCTTGGGGCGAGACGCTGATTTGAGGGTCCTCGACGACGTCTTGAATCTTTAAAGAGTCCTTAAAATTTTCCACAAGATTAGACGGCGAAGCGATGCGACGCGGCTCTGTCATTCGACCGGCGCAAAGTGCCTGCTGCTGCGGCCGAATCCTCGCGGATTTAGCCCCCTGTCAGAATCTGGAGTGATTAACATTGAATTATGAATGTCGACTTGTCGTTTATGAACGATGAGTATGGGGTCAACAGAGTTAAGCAGCAGCACTAGCCCACTCTTTTGACCCTCCCCATTTAGTTCACGAGACCACTCGTTCTTCAACTACTTAACGCACTGACTCTAAAAGAATTGTTCTTCTTGCTTTTTAACGTTGCCAGTGGATCGATAATGCCGGTCAACTCGGTTTGCCGCGAGTCTAAGAACGAAGATTTTTCCCAGGACGATCGGCTTCAACCTCGAAATCCCGTAAGCCATTGTAACCTCATATCCGAGCGCAGCTTGCGCGAGTGAGCCCTGTAGCCGAGGTAGCAATAGGCCCGACACTAGCGCCCCTGATCCGCCGTTCCTCCTCCTCCTCCTCCTTTGCCTCTCTTATTTTGCCCCTGCTCAGCTTCACACCTTTTCCCCAGTCGATTTTAATATGCGTCACGGACTGCAGCCAAGCTGCGTACACGTCGCGTGTAACTCGAGCGGTTGTCGGCAGACAGTCCGTCGTCAGGCAGGTAACCCTATAAGTAGTAACGCCAGCAACGGCCGACGGTGTATGGTTTCGATCATGATCATCATCGTCGTTACCACTGCCAGTACCTCTCTTCTCTTGCTGAATCTAAATCCATCCAGCAGCTTTCTGTGTGGACTTGTACTATAAATTATTTATCCAAAAAGGAGCAGTAACGAGGGCACGCAAGGAACTCGTTAGATGAATCATGAAGATTGCAGACCTAAAGTCTAAAAATAATAATTTTTTATATGTATAGAAGATCATTGACACTCGGAACACTATCTATTAAATGAGAGTTTTTAATTTTACTCAATTTCATCGGACTCGTTGGACAGTAGAATCTTGAAGGAAATTAAATTAATATACATAAGACTTTTGCTCGAGCACTTAAAGAGAAAGGCAGCAAGGAGGAGAAGGAGGAACAGGAGGAGTGAAGAAATGTCGCAGATGAGCTGCAGTGCGAGACCGTAGGCTTAGCGTCGTGCTATTTTCAGTCGACACAACCTCAACCTTCCGCGTGCCAGAGGCGACCGATCATTCGGTTAGATACACTCCCGCTTGCACGCTCGCGTGAGAGAGAGAGAGAGAGAGAGAGAGAGAGAGAGAGAGAGAGAGAGAGAGAGAATCGCGCAGACCTCGGTTACTTATCCGCGATCGCTGTCGGCTGCCTCCACTTCTCGGTGTTTTTACGCGACGACGTATTCTTGGCTTGGCCGAGAAGAGCGGTCAATGCGTTCAATTAATCCTGTAGGGGTTCTGCAATGCTTACTTTTTCTTTTTTTTCTATGAGCTCAATTTTCAAAGGAGCTCGCATAATCGCAAACGTTAATAAGAATGATTTTTTTCATTTAATTACTTGAAAAAATGGTTTCAAGTTAAATTGAAGTTAAAAAGTGGTAAACAATTTTTTTTTTTTTATAAGTAACACAAAATTTATTTCTTGCTACATACTATAAATATAATGAGAAATACTAATATAATTCATAGTTGTGATAGGTTAGTTCGTATGACAGCTCGTGCGGTCTATATCATTCAATAAAATAAGCCGCGTTTTCTCGTAATCAGATTTCCGAATCTCCGTTGACTTCCAAGTAGAGTAGAAGAGTGCGCACGCGGCAGTCTGTAGCGATATTGAAATCGAGGCTGGTTTCTCCCACTCTGCGCTGCCTCTTTTCCCCCCTGCGCCAGTGTGCGCGATTATACGCAAATTGAATAGCCGCGCGTACGTATAGCCAGGTATTAAGCCATTAAGCTCGTCAATCCGATAAACTCTTCCTTTTCTTTTTTCACCGCCGGCCTCATATTAATTCTTCCTTGCTTCTTATCGCCTGCAATTCCCATCGTTTCTTTTTGTTTTTTTCTGCCTTTTTTTATTATTCCAAGTACAGTGCTTGAGACCTTCATTTCTATTTAATGCTTCGTGCTTTTTTCCTCTTGGGATCGAATTGTAAAACAAAAGTGATAAGTACGTGCGTTTATGTTTATATAAAAAAAAAACAATGTGAATCATCAATTAACCAAGTCTCTTGGTGACTTTATATCCAAGAAGGGTAAAGAAAACAGGGAATAAGAAGGGAAGGGGAGGATGAGGTGGTGGAGTGGAACAGCCATTTAATTAGAAAATTGTTTCTGCGGAGACGCGGAAATAAATTGATTGCGGCATTAACCTTTGGGCAATGCGTACAAATATTTGCATAACCAAACGCTGCAGCCAATCTCCTGTGCTACGTGGCTATGCGTGGTTACCAACTGAAACTGGATCCTTCATTCGCGCGCCTCGTGTCTGAATCGCTCGCATCTCCCACATTTGCAGCCGCCTAGTCCCCGTGTATTAGTCTGATCAATATTTGTTGAGTAAATAGTTTTTTCTATTGCCTCCTATGAAGCCCGGAGCTGCTGTTGAAGCTTGTCTCATTGAAATTTCAGTATAAATGACTGTTATTTAACTCTACTCTTGACTACCGGCTTCTCTCGTTTTGCCATAATTTAAGCATGTGTATCAGTAATTAGAAATTAATTTTCTTAATTAAGTTAGAATATCAGTTTATCGATGTGGTCTGTACTAATACGTATTAGATAATTATAGTGCTTCTCTATTCCTTTCAGCTGGATGTTATCATAAAATTCCATTTATTATTATTATTATTATTTTTTACTTTTATGAAGCCAATTCAAGTTCCCTTCAATTTTAGCTTTTTATTTGTATATATCAGATAAACATACGAGTCACGTAGTGCAGACATGAGAAAAAGTCATGTCGAAAATTTTAATGGCTAAAAGGAGCGCTGGACGCAGTATCGGGTCTCACTTATATTCCAGAAGACGAGTAAATTTCCACTTACAAATACGGAATGACAAATCGCGGAGATAGTTGCCGAGTGGAAGCCCAAAGCAAAAAGGAAGCGGAAGAACCAGTACCGCAGGAGAGCGGAGCGACAAGGGCAGATGAGGGAGCTCTCAAAAAGGTTGGACTTGGCGACGTTGTTCTCTCTCGTGCTGGAGGACGAGTACGGATTGGTTGCATCTTTCCTCGCGCGGTTCTCTTACCTTAAATCACGCGCTTAACTCCACGACGCGGGTAGCTCTCGTGATTTAGAGCGACACCTTTACGCCTAGACCACAAGCCGATACATCGCTGCCCGCGTATACTGGTGTTCGGGACGAGTCTTTGTTTAACTCTTGCTGGACTACTTAATTTCCCTTTTTGCGACTAGTTCTGCGTTTATATTTCGCGTGATTTTCGCAAGCTTATTAATGAGCATTTGCGGGATTAAAAGACATATAACGATAAATTAAGCACTATTTTAATTTTTATACTATCTATTAAAGAGCTATTTGTAAAAAAAGATCTTCAATCAAAGTTGAGCATGCAATCACTAATTTATTTAGTAAAACTTTTCCATTGATTTCTTTGAAAAAATTGAGGATAAATAAGTTTCAAATTTATACGTAATTTCTGTCATTAGGACTTTTAAAATTCCCGCGGAATTGCAATTCAAAGCGCGGCGTAATAATAGCGGGTTGAGTAATTCCCATAAATCTTAATGAGTCTCGCGGATGCACAGGGGCTTCTTTTAAAAGTAAGTACACGATAAAGTTTGGAATCGCAAAAATGCGTTAACTAAACCGTTGAGAATACTCGTATAAAAGTAAAAAGCATAGTTGTTGGAGTCCAGGAGTGGAAATTCATATGAAGCTGAAGCTACCCGCTGGAGTTTCTTATTTAATCGCTTTTTTTTAAATTAAAAAGATCGCACAGACTGTTCTATGTAGTGCAGCGGCTAGCTCTCCAGCGGGTAGCTTCAGCTTCATGAAATTCATTTGGCATCGACTGCTATTCTTGTGATTTATTTTAGAAAGCAAAAGGGTCATCTTCTACGCAAGCCACTTGAGAACACGTCTAATCTAAAGTGCTTACTGTCTTGGAAATTAGAAGAGAAGAAAGTCATATTTCAGGAACATGGAGAAAAGGGGGGATAGAGAAAAAGAGAGAGAGAGAGAGAGGGAGAGAGAGAGAGAAGATTAGAGTCGTTTGGCGTTTAGCCGGTCTGATTAGCGGAGCGTCTGAATACATTTTAATCCATGAAGGCTCTCGGCATTGATTACCTCCTTCCGAATCTAGTACCCCGAGCAACCATTAACAATCAAAGTTTAAACATGCCCTAGGCGCTAGTGTCTCTGCCATTTCCAGCTCCAGCCGCACGTTTCTCCAGAATGCAAGTAGAGCCTCGTTTTGTGAATTACGCATGCATGAGATATGCAAACTTGCCAGCTCATCGCCGTCCGCCTGCTCGCCCTTTTGATGGAACGACTGCGCAGGGCTAAATACGATCTCTTTGAACTGAAAATGCATCCAGTGGCAGTTTTTAACGTTAGTTGACTGTCTCGAATAAAACATTATGTACTGAGATTGGTAGGAATCGTCCGTTGCAGCAAGCTCGGTCGTCAGCGAGGCTGTAGTTCCTCTTATCACTCGAAGCGCGGATGAGACGAGCACCATAGGGAATCGAACTGCCTGGGGTGTAATTAGAGCTGCGGCCGACGACTCATTCCAAGTCGCTCGAATGCTAATTCAAGGACAGCCAACCATCTCGGTAAAAGGATTAATTGAGAGTAAGTTGGATATGACGTGCTACTTGTCGCTTCTGCTGCTACTGTGCAAATACAACTTTTACTGTCTCTCTTTCATCAGCTCTTTGTAGCCAAGTTGTAATATAGCGAACAGTGAATATTCGTGTAATCAGTCTGAGTTTAAAATAAATGTGATAAACAATTAAATTTCGGTATATGCTCAAAGACAAGCCAAAAAACAGGATTCGGGTTCAGCACATGAACAAAATCACTTGTGGCAAAGAGGCAAAGACTGTCCTTAGGAGAGCGTACATGCGTGATGGTGGTCGAAGGTTAGTGTGAGAGAAACAAAGAGAGAAAGAGAGTGGGAGAGAGAGCGAATAAGCAGTGATGGCATAGCCAAAGTCTAGTACGGTTGACTTGACGACGCTAACTCCGGCTTAGGCTTTTCATGTCATCAACACCCCTCTCTAAGTTTCCCCGTGTTATTATTTGCGGTTCTTTATATGTACAGACTTAAGCCGGTTCTCTTACTCTTTCTTCTTTTTTTCCTCAGCCTGCAATATCTAACATGTCTTATTCTCTTCACTGTGCTTACTTTTGAACTTATTTAAAGTCTGGAATTTATAATGTAACATATAGCTCAATAATATAATAAAATAATTGGCAATTCTATGAAAGAGTATTACAAAATTTGGAGGGAAACGAGAGACAGAAGGACGAACCGGCAGCACATGATAGTAGCCCGTATTCACGCGTATATGCGTCAGCAGAAAATGTGGCAACAGCAGAAGCAGTGGCGGTGGCGGCAGTCTCGGCGAATGGTATAACGTAGTATTTTAAAAGGGCCGTGCGCGTCCGACGTGCCGGAGCTCCGGAAACCGGTTGCTCGCGCTCACGTCAGATTCGTAGCGAGGGGGGCCCTCAGCTCTGGAGGGAGGAGCTGGGGATTCGCCGAACTCGGACTCGTATAGGAGGATAACGAGGAGGGTCTGCTGCCGGCGATTCCCGCGCTCTGGCTACCCTCCGACCGGGCTCTGCGCTTGCCTAAACTGGTTTTCGAAGCATTCAAACGACTGGCGAATCTGCTGTTGGATCCAAGTCCGCGTAGCCCATTGGTCCTGCTGTGTTGGTAGTAGTGGTATAGCGTTGCGGTCGCAGCCGATGCTGCTCATGGGGGCCCAACCGAACGCTTGCTAGGGATCCATCCTCGGGGCGACTCGATTTCGTTGTCTTTGCCTTCTTTGGCATCTTCCTCCTTTTTCTTTTTCTTCTTTTTATTTTTATTCTTTCGTCTTCGTTGGTAAGACGTGAGCGGTAGCAGGGCTGGCGTCAACTCGAAAGACGGTCTGAGGATAAGTGGCGCGTGTTAACATTTTTTAATCGGCAGTTACAGTCGCTTCGCAAGCTTTTTTCCTTATTGTGTCTATCCAAAAAACATTTACACTCAAGATGAAGATACTAAGGCTAAACAATTGTTTCTTCAAAAGTCTCGATTTTTGTGATAATTAGACAATTTAATTCTATATATTACGTAATTGGTAACGGTAGCGTTACAAAGGAGAACAGAATTCGATCAATCATTCGCTGTATCTGCCGCACGTCAGGAGCAGTGAGTTTTTGCCGTCCTGGTAAAAAATATGTTGTTCTCGATTTAATAGCAAAACCCCGCGTGGCCGAATTCAAATATCGTATCTGTTACATGGGCAACAGGTTGTTTAATCTATCATCATTCGCGTCAAATGATAACTTATTGTCGGCAGCTGTTGGGTAGTTTATTACAACCGCGGCAAATGCTACCGCAGCTTGCAGGTCTAGTTGCTTCGTTTACTTTTGTTTATTAACGTGCATTTTGGAAAAGAACTAGATCTAACAAGTCCGTTAGCCTCAAGACTGTTGAGTGAAATGGCGACTCAAGGAGCAAGGTATCGCACTCCCCAAACTAAACAATGTTCTCTGAGGTTCCATGCGTATCTAAGTGAACCGTCTATTTATCTCTCTATGTACCTCTTATTCTTATCCACCACAACGATGCAGCAACAAACTCTCTGCGAGCAATGTCTCAGCAATTTACAACTTCCTTTTGTAAAATTAATCACCAGCGCTAGTACAAGGGTAGCGGCGGTGAATTGAAAACCTAGCCGGTGCGAGCTCAAGCAAGTCCATCATTTACGCGACCAATTCCACGCATCGCGTAAACGCCAGTGCGCTTCGGCTGGATCGGACACTTCTAATCAATCAATCTTACTAAGGCAGCGGCCGTCCAGCCGCTACAGGCACGTACGGCCCACCGCCTACGCGAGACCAAGACTTCCTCCCATCCCGCAGCCGGCACTGCAGCGGCTCTTTACTTCCTTCCTTTCTCTCTCCACCGCCGGCTTGAATGAATGGAGACGCGCGTAGGCGCGAGAAAGTCTGCAACCGAGTCTGGTTTCCCCCGCGTTAGAGCGCCCGGACGATTGGAAGGGAGAGTCTCTCTCTCCCCGTTTCTTCCTCTCAGCTATCTCGCGTCGTCGTGAAAAATTTTATTGCACACACGTTAGGCTCTCATGCTCTTCGTTCCCTTCCCCGCCTCTCCTTCCCTTTTCCGATAATAAAACGCCAAGTGAATCAAGCCGGATACGGCCAACTTATGAACTGAGGAAGAGAGCAAACTCAGCTTCGGCTTTAAGCGTCCTCGTCGTAGTGCGTGTTTTACATGCACGCCCAAAACGACACGCGATATGCTTATTCCATTCGACATAAAGTTCCGCGTCACTGATAATCGTCAAACGCAGTGTCGAATAATCTTCGATACTCTCGCTATTCGACTACAGTTTTTCTCGAATTTTTAATTTACATATACGTAGCTAGGTGATTTGCTGTATTTATTTTTTTTTAATATCTTTATACTAAATTACTTAAGTGAATCTACTTGTGCGTTAGGTGATATTTTTACAACAAAATAAACAAATGCATAATTTCAGTGGTCTTAGAATCCAAATCACAATGATCACGTCGCTGGGACTAAAACATTAAAAAACGCAAGTCACATTTGATTTGCTAAATACCAGC
Organism: Anagyrus pseudococci; assembly: GCA_030522585.1. Classification (NCBI taxonomy): domain Eukaryota; kingdom Metazoa; phylum Arthropoda; class Insecta; order Hymenoptera; family Encyrtidae; genus Anagyrus; species Anagyrus pseudococci. The sequence continues at coordinate 10,722 of JAPYYQ010002919.1, read as the reverse complement.
ATAGCAGCAGGGAATTGTAGATGTTTGTTGCTGAGGTTAAAGGGAATCCTCAGCAAGTCGTGGCAAAGTCCTTCTCTCCTCGATGTACGTCTTACCTCACCGTAAATCACAACCAGTCACAAAAATTCTCCAGCCCCTTTCCTCTTCTTTCTATCAACTTATGACTGAGCTTATTTATCTCGTCCGATACACACACGAGAATCCCGCTCGCCTTTTACGAAGCTTCTTGTCAGCCACAAGGGGAGCGGAAGAGAGAGTTATAAACGTCACAGTCGTATCATGCACTTATAAATACTGCTCGTCGTAATACAACCGCCGTCCTCACTCGAAAAGTCGCACGATGTGACGACCATGAGTTTTTCACTTTCTTATACTTTTAAAATAACAAAAAGTGCAAAGGATTGAATAGCAGGTGTATCGTCGATAAATGTCTGGTTAGAAAAATATATAAAGCTTATAATATGATAACTACAGCGCGGCGCCAAAAGCAGAAGAAGGTCATTGGTAAGTGCAGTCGCAGTAACAATAAAATTGCACGCTCGAGCATACTTATCGTACTGATTACAATTACCAAGTATTCTTGAATAGAAATTAAAGACGATAGAAAGGTCATTGATTCTCTCATAGCTCTCATCTGATGATGAATCAACAAAAAACTTGCTTAATTCAACTATATTATTTAGAATTGCGACGAGTCGATCCGCTATTAATTAGCCAACCAATTAACGCGTCCCATATATCCTCTTGTAGTCGGAGCTGAGCAGCTTGCTTTCTTCTCGTCGGGTCCAGTCTCGTTTTCGCGCTGATCCGATCTTTTGCGCGCGTCGATGAATTATTTATCCGTGCACTGCCGGGGCTAATTGCTCTTTCGCCGCCGACGCCGTCGTCGTTGGCCACGGAGAAGGTGACTTATAGCGCCTCTCGAATCTAGATCGCGCTGCTCGTCCGCCGCTTCTCCGTGCTAACTCTTTTATACAGCCTCCCCCGATCTCTCTTCCTCTTTCTTTTTTCCGCTTCTCAGCAAGGTGCTCGCCCCGTTCTCTTTTTTAATTTTTTTTCTTTTAGTTTTGTCTCGGCTACTAGGACGTCATGCTCATCGACGTCTTCGTCGTTTCCTTTTAACGGACTGCGGGGTAAAAGCGACGTTAATTCTTGCTATCCAGTTTAGCAGTTCTACGGTAGTTTTGGGACAGCTTCTTTTCGAAGTTTGAGGATAGCTTGGTAAAATAGAACTATTTATTTTTTAATATTAAAAACTCGAAGATCGAAATTCCAGGCACTTGTGATAAGAGTAAAAGTAAGGTCTGGAGAGAAGAGAGAGAAAGATAAAGTTCGGGGTAGGGAGAATAGCTGTGAGGGTCGTACAAAATTCGTGGCCAGCTTCTCTCATTTCAAGGCGGATATACGAAATTCCCGCGTCCGAGTAGCCCGAGTACACTAGGTCTGCTGTTCGGATATTCCATTAAGATATCGAAGGTGTATAGGGGAGAAGCTGGCCCTTGTGTCAAAGAAAATACGTTATCTTAACCATGCACGAGCTAACCGCCAGTACCACCTATACGTATGACTACTCTACTACTATTGCAAGTAACGCAAGAAACACCATTTCCGCTTATTCGCAACTGACATTGGCTTTTAATTGTTAATAGTTGTAACACTGTTACTTGTAATAGATGTAGCAAAGAACATTGCAGTAGAACGAAGAATAGCAAGCATGACTAGCAATTGTTATGTTTTAAAGGCTCCGAAAAACTCTTGGAGATTTTTCTCAGCGTGGATACGTAGTTTGGAGAATCGGTTAACCCGACAGCTAGCAAACTGTAGCACGAGCAAACATGCTTGCCACAGTGATGATGAACCTGTTCAGTAAGGCAGCGGCAAGCACAGCCGCCTTATTAAATAGATCGGATTATAGCTCCTGCCCAGGCTGATTCCGCAGTTCACGCCTGAGTCAACTGCGCGCGCGTTTTGTATCAGGGAACGCGGCCAACCAGCCCTCCAATTGAACTAGCATGCCCAAAAGAAAAATGTTGCGGTTAGCAGAGAGAAAAGGAGCCGCACTCGCGGAACAGCTGCTTGGAGATTCGCACTTGTAATCGCTGCTAACAGCCATTGGTATAATCTCTCTCCCTCGTTTGCCCTCACCTCCTTCATATAGCTCAGGGTAACAATGCCCTCGACTGTTATCAAAGAGACTCGGACGCCAGCTCCCACTAGCGTTCTTGCTCGGTTGCCGAACCTCGGGAAGATTCGAGTATTGTACGGAAACGGGCTTGGACATATTTGTTCTACGAGCAAGTTCGAGACTTGAATATTGCCTTTGTGTCTCTACTTCTTCCTAGGAGAGAATGATGTAGCCGTCGTTTTTCGAAAGACTCAATCCGAGTTTTCAGATAAGCTCTGTTTTCATGGATTTTTACCAGCAAACAATTTAGGTACACGCAAAGATCAACGGAGAGCGCATGCTCTGATTGTCTCATTTTAGTCGAAAATTTGTCGAATATTTAGTACTTCGTGTTAACTTTCTTTCAACATACAATCCATATCGGACAAAGAACCATCGTTGCTGCACAATTGCAGTGAACATTTCAATTGCGCGCTGGAAAATCCCAATGAGGTAACGTTGGACGTTACATCTGTTGTTTAGTTGACTTCAAAAATATCCATTGACCTAAATTACGTCAACAATGGTCATGTGCATACAAATCTAATTCCACACCTTTCCGTATCTCACGTTTTATAACCACTATGAATCGGTTTTACAAGACCTCGTTTTTTTTCTGTAATATCACTTTTTTTTTGTAAATCGCGTTATGGCGTCGCTGGTATAGTAATACGCTGAATTAATTATGTTAGCTATACCCGAAACTATTCGCTGCTCGCGCACTGTTGTAAATTCTGAATGTACGTACAGTTCGTTGCAGTTCTTTACAAGTTCTTCGTTACAGTCAGTATAAACAATTGGAAAAGGAAAAATCAATAATTTGACTAGCAGCGTCGTAGGCAACTTATCAGAAGTGCTATTCGCGGACATCAACAAAAGTAGCTACAGTTCAACTTGATTGTAAGAAGCTGCACTCGAAGGCGGCGAAGAAAAGATGTGCCTCGGTCGCGGAACGACATTCTTACGTGCAATTTATGAGAGACAGTCCCCTCTGCGTGTCAGGAGGACGGCTACGAGGTGGCCAGAGCCATTTACGGCCTTGTCGAGAGCAGCTTCATTAACATCGCTCGACCATTACCCAGAGCTTGAAGGCGCACAAATGGAGCAACGAGGTAAGGGGAGAGTATTGCCACCGAGCGGGTTGAAGAGAGGAGAAGGAGGGCGCATTGTAAAAAAAATGAACTTTTCCAATTTTTTGCTTTTCGAAAAGCTGCACTTTCAAAAGCCCGGATTCGCTCGTAATAAGTATATTAGTTGAAGTTCGAATGAATTCTTGATATTTTGTTGCTCAGTGATAAAATTGCGAAGTTAGTGTGTCGGAATATGCGAGTGCCTTTATCATCAGCGCCAAGATCCTGATTAGTATAAACACGCACAGTGTCCCGCATGCTGGATCAGGTCTCGGAAGAAGAGCCGAACCTCCAGGCGCGAGGAACACACATCGCGTACGCAAGCTGGGCAGTCCCTCGCGGGATTATCCTCTGATTTATTAATCGACTTTTCCCCGAGACCTCCCGCTGCTCGGTGGCGTAGCGTATACGCCCGCACACCGGTTGATGTGGCGGCTTCGCTAGCTCGGCCAGCTTTCATCCAGCCCCCTCTCTCTTAATCGCGCCCCCCTTTTCAACTACCTCCTGACGACTTTTTCTATCCCATGCCTCTGCTGTTTAATCATTTGTTTCTTTTTTGACGCAACTGTTGCTGGATAAATTATTAAAATGTCACTGGAAATTTGCACAAAATACATATTTTGCACGAGAAAAAAATCTAGGTATCCGTGCTAGTGTAAAAATGCAAAAAAAGCAATCAAAACAGATAAAAATAATCAGTAGTTGTATTGCTGGGATCAGCGCGTGCATTGTCAAGCCCGTTAACTTGTATAAATCACATTATCATTTCCCATTTGTCAGGCTGTCTCGTGTCGCATTACGGCCGGCTCTAGCGCTGCCGCCGTAACCGTCGCTGTCGTTTTGCCACGCGAAACTACGTGTGGCCGGGGGGAGCTTTGACGATAATGCGAGCGGACGGCGAAAGAGAGACCGGAATAGAAAGTGTACGTCGAGCAATGTATGGCAGAAACGCGTTCGACCGCTGGAGGAAAGTAGCACTTTTTCTCCCTCGCCTCACCCGCCCCTTCCCCCCCCCCTCGGCTACTTTTTTCAGCTTCAAAGAAATTGTCGCCAAATATCTCAAGCTTTTAAATGAACGCGAGCGTCTGCGCAAACTTGAACATTTCGTATTTTTCCCCGAGCAGTTAGGGGAGGGAATGGACACGTCGCTAGTCCAGAGCAAAAAAAGTGAAAGAGAGTAGCACGCGTCCTCGCGGCTTTTATTTCATCATTTCTTGCCGCGCCTCAGTGTCGCAACTTTAACCAAAGTCCTCTCGGCAGCTTCCTCTTCTTTTCATCTATCCACATTTTCGTAAAGTAACGACAACAACAACTCGAGCTTGTTGGTGGAAAGCATGCTGCGATAGGAGGCAGATTTACAAACAAGAGGACAACCAAAATATAGGCTCGTTTTTCGCTATTTAAAAAGATCCAAACTTCCAGTACTTGAGCTATCCGTTTTAAGCTTACCCGTGTGTTTATGTGTGTGGGGCTGGCGTTTCGCAATGGCCACGCTGCTGTTGTATTACTTTAGTTTCATGCTCATCTTAAACCTTTACATGAACTTGGTTTTTGTAAAGAAACCATTTTGAATTGTAAAATTTTTCAATTTATTCGTTAGTCGGCCTGGTTAATCAACCAGGTCAATCTATTTTTGTACGGAAACCGAGCGAAAGTAATAGCAAGGTGGGAGAAGGGGGGGGGGTGCCTGGTGTCGTCAATTAATCAAACGTGCGAAATGAAACGGCCAGGCGCGGTTAATAGAATTTAACAAGGCTCAACTTATCATCAAGTCGACAAAGGTCTGTTGTTAAATAACCCTTACTCTCTGTCGAATGATTATCATCGGCGGCGGTGGCGGTGTCGGCTACACCGAGCCCGTAATTAGTAACCTGTGTAATTGCCCGAGATCGTATCGTTGAATAAATGAAATTCAATTAGCCGACTCGGAGCGTCATTTTACATCGTTTTCCTTCCATTATCATGCGTCACCCAAAACGTTGCTTTTTTAAAATGGGCCCTTGATCGATCGCCAAGCTGGACTAGTCGCGTCAAAGCCAGGACTTTATTTCAACATTTCTTTTGGCCGCTCCCAGCTAGTCTTCGTTCTCATTGGCCGTGTTGGTGCTGCACACGGAACTTCTCCGATAGCCCTTCCTTATCAAAGCACCGTTATTACAGGGCCGCGTAAACATCGCACCGCGCCAGGCTGCTACTCGTTCGTGGGAGGAGTAGCCGCTCGCGTGCGCTACTGCCTCGACTGATTTGCTCGTGCGGTGAGGAGTGACAGGTGACGATTAGAGGCCGAGAGCCCCTGTACACTTCAGTCCAGTCGTTCACCATTTCCGCGATTTCGCCAATTCAATTTTTCCCTTGCTGTTCTGGCACCGAGAGACACATTAATTCAAGTGCCCGTTATCCACGGCCTAATGACTTTTTGTAAAATGCTAATTTGAGAGCTTTTAGAACAGCGTCCATTCGAGATTGGCTATAAAGTGCTGTTGTGGGATGATTTGAAAAATTTTGCAGTTTGTTTGACCTTTAAAGATAAAAATGAAAAAAAAAAAATGTCAAATGATATTTCATTAAATGAATTATACAATAATCGAAATCATATTGGACAAGTCCAGAAGAATCAAATAAGTCAGCTGATGCTTATTCATTCTAGAAGTAATCAGCTAAAAGGACGACATTTTATAGTATCTATGCGCTACTGGTCTAGTTGCGGCGACGGCTTGGAATGATTCATGCGACAAAGGTTCAATGCGAGAATACTTTGATGCTCGATTTTATAAGCATTAATCAGAAGTAAATGAAGCTGTAGGGAAGTTTGAGTGATGTACCTTCCGCGTCTTCGTGAATCTTTGTTTGTTGTTGGGAAAAATTTCTTAGCAATAATAAGCTCGGCAATTGCGAGTGGGCTGCAGTCAATTTTCCCATTGACATGCCATTATCGCCTCGAGCCAATCAGCAATATATCCCTCTTACGAGTGCAAAGGTAAAGGGGAGGGGTGAAACGCAGCCGAACTGAGTTGAACAGGAGAAAGAGCCTGGCACGAAACAATGGAAGACTACTTGCAATCCTCAGAAGCCGTGAAGCTCGAGTAACGGTCTCTTCCAATCTCTCTCATTGCCTTTGGTTGCCCAACCTAATATATAGATGTATATATTCTCTCAGTTAGCTGGAGTGAAAGCGAAAAGAAAAGGGATGATGATAAAATCAAGCAATTTTCCATTATACAAATAGCTCCGGCGTGAGGTGTACACGCGTGCTAGAGGATGAGGTGGAGGAGAAGGAGCGCACGGAATAAGCGTATGGAAAAAAGCGCAAAGGGCATCGGTTATTCCGCTGGCGGGAAGGGATCTCGGTCAGTTGGTTGGATCACGTCATGCTGTGGGGGCGCCTGCGAATAACCTCTTGCCTACGTCTCCTTGCTTTTGTTCCCAGTTTGTATAAAAACGCGGTTGGTTAGCTCGACTCGCAAAGCTCGCTCTCTGATTGTTGCTCTTCAGATATCTGCTTTTTTCAGTTCGGAATCATGTGTCGCCGACCAGTTTAGCAGCTAACGGCTCACCCGTTGATTTACGACGCGCAATTGCCGTGGCTTAGTTCATGGGAATTAATTGCTGTTAGGTCGGGGAGGAGAGGCCGGGCCGGTCATTAGGAACTGTTACGTCCTGTCCGGAGAGTATAATTGTGCACAATACTGCCGTATGATTTTTCATTTTGCTCGCTATAATTGCAGTAGCCAATCAGAGACAACTAACGAAAAAATTAATTTTTGTTTTACTCGATCTTCATCGACGAATACGGACTTCTATTATATTTTTTCAAACCATTTTTAATTTACGCATTATGCTTTTTACCATCATCTTGATAACTCGACATGCACTATATCTGTCGGAAAAGCCAGAGAAATGACTTTTTTATTAGGTTGGAATGCAGTTTGAGTTGCGCGAGACAGGATTTATGCTCCAAATCTGCATTCAAACGTTTCGGCGATCCATACGTGTAGATTTTTTTACCGCTATACCGCCGCGACTGGACTCGCTCTCAATTCAGACATCTCGGCGAAGGAAAGGGGCAGTGGGGATCGGCGCACACACATAGACGGACGACACATTTCGGGAGGGACGAGAAATAAAAATATGGGAGAAAAATTGAACAAGTGCGGGGATGGTCAAGAAGATTGCAAAATCGATAGCGAAATCGTGGAAAAAGCAGCGCTTGTCTTCACTCTCTCTCTCTCTCTTTCTCTCTTGGCTTGCTCCCATCCTCCGGAAATATAGCCAGGCCGACAGCCAGCTAGCGCTCTCTCGAGAGAGAGCAGCGCGGCCTGTTCGTGCGCGCGCGTACGAATATAAATCGAATCTTTTTTTACGAGCTTTTGAAACTGCCATTGCATTTATTCCAGGGCCGTAAAAAAGTGGGAGAGCAGAGAAAAACTCCGTCGATACTTTGTTTTTCTCGTTTTTCTCCATCTCTCTCTCTATATATATGCGCACTCCTCTTGTCGCAATAACTATTTCTGATTGGACTTTTCATCTCGCTGCTGATGCGCTCCTCGGCACGTTTTACGTATCACGGGAATTATATTGAAAATTACTACGTTTTCCTCTGCTATATTTGAGAAGTCAGAATTAATTTTCAAAAGCTTTTATTCGTTAAGCCAAAACAAATTATTTGCATTTTTGCAATATATTACGTACTCATATATCGCGTTAAAATCGACTGTAAAATTTCTATAACTGCAAAATTAAAAAAGTAGATTTTCTAAATTTTATTGCAAAAATTATTTTTTAATTTCTCATTCTTCAGCAGTTTACAGTTAAACAAATCAATTTTACGGGCATGAAATACAATGTTTCATGAGCAAACCAATCTCCATTTCACCTCTAGCTAGACGTATATGCAAACGAACAAAATCAGATATGAACAAAATAAGTACATAACTTATGCGGTATTACTACTGCATATATTAATACCAAGTGTATATCTTACATCTAGAAAACGTAACGAACACGTTAATTAAATTATTACTTTTAACGCAATGAAAAATGTAATGTAATTTATCGTGTGTTATAACATGCTATATCATGTTAAAGAAAAAAAAGAATTAAATACGAAGCGAAATAAAACTATATTATTTATTGCAGAGTATAGAAGCACAAGCTAAGGATATTATTTTTTCATTTTTTTTCATAATTCATACGTTTAGTTTTAGTCTCCTTTGGTTTAATATCTTTTATAAATAACAAACGAAAGAACTTGACAATAAAATAAATCGAAAGAAATCGCGTCTGAAAAGTCGAGTTTTGTTTTTATCGCAAGATTACCCTGATAGCTGCATACACTTTAGTAGCAAGAGTCGCGAAATGAGGAATATTTACGTAGGGAGAGGAAAGAGGGTGGTCGGGGCATTAAGGCTGGCTGTGCAGTAGTCCTCATATTCATATCCATCTTGCAGCTTACTTCGCTCTGTCGAGTAGATGCAGAGAGAGAAAGAGACTAAAGGAGGGAAACAGCGGATGAGGGAGGGGGTCGGCATAAACTCATGAGACCGTTTGTGTATGTAGATTATGGAGCCGTAAAATTGTTTTATCGAGCCCAGTGGGTCCGTTTGTCTATTAAAGGCCGTTTCTTTTGCTCCGTTTCGCCTCTCGATGATGATAAGAGTCTTTGGGAAAAATGTTGAATTTATTGGGGCGTGAGGGAAAAAGAGAGAGGAAAAGCGCGCAGCCGCGGAAATCGAATAAACGGATGATATTCGGTGCTGAAAAGCAGAAAGAATTTATCCTCCGAGGAGTGAGCGGAGGGGGAGGGGGAGTAACAGAGCAACCAATAGGACTCGAGGGGTAGCTACGAAGCTCGGCTGTTATTTGTTGCTCGACGAGCAGCCGGCGAGTTTTATAAACGCGAATTTATACGATTTTACGAGCTGTTGGTTATGAATAGTTTCTGATGAAGCGCTGGAATACGACGAATTATTTTTTTCATATGAGCGCGCCTGAGCATGCTAGTCATTTTTAGCCAGCGGATCCAGAAAATGCCGCCTTAAGAATTCGTCAACTCGGCATCGTTGTTTTTCCATTTTTTTCAGACAAAAAATCTTGGGTGGAGAAAAAAGTGAGCCATTTCTAGCGGTACACGTGTCGAAACGAGGAAAGCTCAAGAGCAGTAGCAGCCTTGCGATCGAAGCGCGTTTTCATATATCGGCTCAACGGCATGCTTAGGGGAGGACAAAAGGGAGGGAGAAGTGTAGTCCCGAATAGGCTCGGCGCGAAAGGATGATAGAGAGCGTGCGCGAGAGCAGGCGGCGGCAGCGCCTAGCGCTGCTCTCTGCTCCGAGCCGAGAGCTCGTTGGACGCGCGCGCGGCGGCGGCGGCTGCCTACTCTGCCGGGGAAAAAGAGAAGGGCGCGTTACATCGGCGGTGGAGGTGAGGTGGTACTCCACTTCCCCTGGCCCTTTGCGATCGGCATACACAGCCCAGGAGCACAGCGTGCGCGCGATGCAAGTGCGCCAGCCAGCCGGCTTTTCTGTCCGACCGGCCGGCGGCTCGGCGCGCTACCCTGCGATCAATATTGCCATGGCTACGCGGCTGTGGCAACGTGCTGCCGGAGAAGAGTCAGCGCCAAAGAGAGGGAGAGAGAGACGCATGCAGGAAGAGAGAGAGAGAGAGAGAGAGAAAGGCCTTCCCTGCGCACCCCAACTGACACTGGCTCGCTGTCGCGCGCGCTCAGGCCTGGAAATGGAGGGGTTCTACCGCCAGCACTGCCGCTGCCGTTCGTTCCTCGCGCCCCACTGATCGTCTGCTGCTGCAGTCCAAGCTGCCTACTCCTGGACAGCTCGCGTGGAAGCTGCGACTGCTCTATACGATAAGCCAGTTTCCCATTGCCCACTCATCCTTTCAATTTCCATCTTTTGCGTTTTAACATTTCTATCAAGGCCAGCAATTCGTGAGGCAAGTTGAAGACAATCTTGCAATCAATGACTATTCTATTTTCTTCTAATGAGAAAAAAACTATATGTAGGAAAGGCTACTTTAGACAGAAAAATATACAACTCTGAAATAAATCTACTTCCGAAACACAATAATGTTTAAATTTTCTGATCATAGGTTACTATTAAGTACTACGGGGCACCACGTACCCCTGTATATACAGATGCATTCAACATTGGTTACATAACTCGTTCGAATTGTGTCGTATGTCGAATAGCTCCTTGCTATCCCTCTACATCTCTGTCTCTCTTTCTGCCCAATAACCCTTAGAGTTCTCATTAATACTAGACTGTTGACGATTCGTCTCTTGGTCCCTATAGCTAGTATGAATCAAACCCGCCAATAGGTTTCGTTTTTTGCTTTCTCAAAGAGAAAGCTTTGTAACGGTGAAAATTTTCGATTCCGTAATTTTGCGTTTTCTCGACGTTTTGAAGGTTTTTAAGTACG